>JALNIF010001302.1:0-32252 GCA_026284005.1 Thecaphora frezii | reverse complement strand
CTGGGCCTGTGCCTGGGCCTGGGCGTGCGCCTGAGCCGCGAGGTGCGCCTGGTTCGGCGGCTTCTCCTCGAGCAGCTCGTACATGAGGACAAAGTTCTTCGACACCTTTTCCCAGCTGCCCGGATCAAAGAAGACGTAGGTTCCGCGCTCGTACGTCGGCGTCTTGTGCGTCGGCTCCGTGTTCTGCTCCTTGGTCAACCACAGGTGCAGCTCCTTGTGGTACCTCCAGTTGCGGCTGTACAGCTCCTGCGCTGCCACCTCTTGCAGCATGTCGCGGGGCGTCGAGTAAAAGATGAAGAAGAGCGTCTCGTCGCTGAATGACGCAATCTTGCTCTGCGCCGGCGGCGGCGGCTGCACGTTGTAGCAGCTCGGCAGCGAAAAGTCGGGCTCCACCTGCATCGACGCCAGCATGTTGTTATCTGACCATGGCGTGATGAACGACGAGTAGAGCGAATCCGACGCGTTGAGGTTCAGCCCAAGCGTCTGCAGGTCGCTGCCCATCGTCAGCATGCTAAAGTCTGGATCCTGCATCTTGATGATACTCAGCAGTCCCATCAGGCCGAAACGGTCCGCTGGCGATACCAGCACCTGCTGCGCCGGTGTTTGCGGCATAGCACCGTGTGCTGTCGCCGTCGCGCCGCCGAGGCCGGGCGGGTTACCGCTGCTGGCGGCGCCTGATGCTTGTGTTGGGTTGGCGCCCGAGGCCGGCTCGCCGTTGGAGTTGGTGGATCCGTCGCCCCGTGCCGACGCATTTTCTGGTAGTGGTGTCGATGCAGACGCATTAGTGCTGCCCGCTGGTGGCCGCGACCCAGGGAGCGGCGACCTACCGGATGTCGGAGACGCGTTGCCCTGGATGCCGTTGGTGTGGTCGGATGACGCCGTCGTCGAAGCGCCGTTGCCCGCCGCCGCTCCGCCAAATGCGGCGTTGGGCGGCATCCAGGTCTGCTGTTGGATGCCGGCGCCGGGACCACCCTGGGGACCCGTGCCAAGCTTGGTGGCGTAGTTCCGTTCGGGTTCGCCGAAGCCGCCTCTCGCCGCCGAGAGGGACGCCGCCTGCTGGCCTGACTGGTCCCCTCTTGTCGCTCCGCCAACGACGGAGCCGAGAAGGTTCTGGCGATGCTGTTCCCGCTGCTGGTGCTGATGCTGGAGCGCCGCGACGGCCGACGCCTGCTCCGCCGCACCGTGCAAAAAGACGTCGTCGCCGCTGCCCCGACCGCCGGCCTGGTTTAACGCGGGGAAGTCGTCTTGCGAGAACGAACCGGGTGGTGCCGAGCCGCGCAGCGCCGCCGCAAGACCGCCGGTGCCAGCCTGCGACGCATAGCTGGACATCGGGTTGCCGCTGCCTCCGAGTCCGCCGAGGCCTGCGAGTCCCGGAGCGCCGCTCTGGCTCTGCGCCTGGCCGCCCTGTTGCCCTGACCCGAGCGCCGGAAAGTCGTTGAGGTCGAGCTGGCCACCCTGCCCCTGGCCCTGGTTCTGTCCAGCCCCCTGGCCAGCGCCGAGGCTAGCTAATTGAGAGGCTAGGCTGGCGCCTCCTGGCGTGTTGCCGGAGCCTGCTGATGCGCCAAAGGGGAAGCCTGCGGCGCTGCCTGGTGACCGGGCGTTGTTGAGGTAAGATGAGGTCTGCTGCCCGGATGCGCCATCGCTGCCGGTGCCGAGACCGGGTGTCTGGGGTGTTGGCCGGGCGCCCTGCTGTGATTGAGGCATGTTGGGATACGACATCATGCGCGGACCGCCTTGGAGGTAGGGAAACATGGTGAAGCGAGGCGACGTCTGCCGCGACTGCTTAAGAGGAAACGACGTTGGCCTGTGCGGCGGCGGCGTTGGGTCTTTGGGTTTCGGACGGGTGCTGCGCATGGGTAGCCGCGCCAAGTCGTCGGAGGAGAGGAGGAGAGGAGAGGGGAAGGGAGAGGGGCCAGACGGATGCGCACAATACAAGGGGTCAGCTGCCGATTCGGCGTGCCCCGCGCTTCGGGCCGACGGCTAGATGCGCGGCGTAGGCGTCTCGTCGAGCGTCGGAGCAGACCCGACGGCAGCGATGGTGCGAAGCGGGCGGCTCTACCGGCGATGGTGCGAGACCTACCTCTGGACTCAAGACTCTGCTCCTTTGCCGATCCTACAAGCGGAAGTGCGTGGCCAGCTGCTGCTACAATCTGATGAGCCGATGACTGAGCCAAAAGAGAGGAGCTGGGCGCAAGATGAAGCCCTACTGCGCACGTGTCGGAAGGTCGGAGATGCTCAGATGGACGGTCGGCGACCAGAAGACGAGACGAGCGCGGCCGGACCTTACGCTGCGGATGCCGGTGGAAAGGGTTGCTGCACAGAGGGAGAAGAGCGAACGAAAAAGAGGGGATGGGGGGAGGGTGGCGGAGGAAACAAGCGGCGGCGAAAAAGGGGGTAGGGGGAGGGGCAAAGCGATGAGCTGTCGGTGGATGGGTCAAGGTGGGTCGAGAGCGGCGAAAGCGTCGCGCTGGGCGCGGTGCAGCAAGCCTGCTGGTTGGGATACGATTGTTCTGACAGCAGCCAGCCAAATTGAATGTGGACCCAAGCTGGGGCTCTCGGGCTGGCTGGCTTGCGCTCGCCCCGTCCGCCCGACGCCAACTTCAAGAGTCGGACTTGGCTTTGGCCTCTCTCTGCCACCCGCGATCACCTGGCCGCCGTCCCAACCAGAATTGGCCGCCATGCGTTTACCACAGCTCGACGCGCCGCCACACTCTCTCGACCGCACCTCTTTCAAAAATTGGAAACCCCAAGCCTCACAGCGCGAGGGGCGAAAAATGAAAAGTCGCGGCCTCTGTGTCTGCTGATGGCCAGCTCGACCTGCCTGCACTTAAGACTCTCACACCTACAGACAACCCTTCTTGCGGCGCCCGCGCGTGCGGCTAGATCGGCAGATCGGGCTTGTATGTTGCAAGCATCGTAGCCCGTGTTTCTCCACCGCAGCCTTCCGATCACGCGGTCGGAGGTGCTTGCTCGTTATACACGTCTCGATGACATCGGCCACCCTCGGTTATCTGAGTTACCTCCATCACCTATGAGTGCAGTAAAAGACCTGACGCCCCGGGACGCACCAAGCATCGAAGGCTTTAAAGAGCGTCGCACCAGAGAGCGTCGGGACCTGGGCCGATGCCAAAATTCGTCGGTGGATACCCCCCAACGGCAGGCTTGTAGCGCTGCCCGATGCGATAGGATTATTGGTGTGTCGGATTTTGGACTTTGCAGAGAGCATTATTCGGGCAACGCAACCCCTTACAACTCGTACTCATACCACCGCCCGCTCAGCTCTCTGATAGACCCAAGCCGCGCTAAGGGATCGCCAGCAAAGATTGGCTCACCAGGAAGGCGACCTGGGAGGGACGATTGGATCCTCTGCAAAATGGTAGGCCGAGGGACGCGTAGGGTAAGGGACGGTGGTGAATTGCGACGGGCAGGCTGGTAGGGGAGCAAGCTAGAAGGCAGACAACGACGTTAAGCGCACGCGGCTCACTCTTGGAGGAGGGATGCACAGTGACTGGGACTATCTGACTTACGCGCGGTGGGGCAAGGGAGGAGGGGTACGTGCGGGCGCAACCGTGCAAAGCTGCTTGCAGGAGTGGGAGCGTGGCGGCTGGCTCGAGGCCGTTGGCATTTGCCTTTGCTGGCTGCAACTGATGCGTCCATGTAGGGCCAGCGCAGGCAGGCTGCGGTTCAAATCATATTCGTTTTCATATATTTCTATCTGTCATGGGCGCAAGCCACCAGCGCCAGCAGTTGGCAGTTGTAGCAGCGAGCGAGTACAGTCAACGCTAGCCACAAAGCTGTAGTTAGAGCAGTAGCGTAAGTACGAATAGTACGTGTGGTACGTGCAATACGTGTCAGTGCAGCGGTTCCAAGCAGCCCTGAGCGCCGCCAGCGAGCCGATTCAGTAGCCAAGCAGGAGAGTCTCTCTCTCTCTCTCTCTCACACACACATACTCACTCACTCTCTCTCTCTCTCTCTCTCCCTCTCTCTCTCTTTCTCACACACCCACACCCACACACACACACACACACACACACACACGCACACGCACCCATCCAAAATCTTCTTCTGCCTCGTCCCCTCCCCTCCCCCCCACCCCTTTTCCCCTACCACCCATCCCTTCCCACCGACGTCGACGCTGGACCCCTTTGCTTTTGTCCACTCCTCTCGTCTTCGTTCCCTTCGACCCAACACGGACCCCGCGCCCTCTTGCCACCACGGAACCCCTCTTTCGTTTTCTCCTTCCCCACCTTCTTCCCAACTCTGGCAGAGGCTGACCGCTGGGCGACGGCCGCGACTCTTTGCTTGCAACACCGCTTCCTCTCCAACATCGGCTACGGCTCGACGGTGAACATTTGCCAGCATGACCGACGGGCCCTCCAAGGATGAGCTCGTAGAAATCTTCAAGTCGCTCAAGACGACACAAAAGGGCAACAAGGTGAGCTTCCACCAGCGGCCCGGCGGCGCAGCGGTGAACCCCAGGCCTCGCCCCTCCGCTCCCATTCGTTACTAATCGGATCGCGAGCGCTGCGTCCGTATCGCCCTTGATTCAGGTATGCTTCGACTGCGGAGCCAAGAACCCGACTTGGGCGTCGGCCACCTTCGCCATCTACATCTGCCTGGACTGCTCGTCGGTCCACCGAAACATGGGCGTCCACATCACCTTTGTCCGATCCATCAACCTCGACTCGTGGCACTGGTCCCAGCTGCGGCTTATGAAGGTCGGTGGTAATGCTGCTGCCTCTGAGTTCTTTAACCGCAAGGGTGGCAGCCAACTGCTTAACCCTTCCACCGAGGGCAAGGTCAAGTACACCTCGTCCGTCGCGCAGGCCTACAAGGAGGAGCTCCAGAAGCGGGCGCTCCAAGACGCTGCCGGCCAGAGCCTAAACAGCCCGGTCTACTTCCCCGGCCTCGCGGCCGCTGCACCCGCCGTCAGTGCCGCCTCCAACGGAGGTGCAGCTGGCGGCGACGACGACGACTTCTTTGATGAGTGGGACAAGCCTGCCGGCACCACTGCGGCGACTGCCAAGCCCAAGCCGGCGCCCGCACTCGCAGCCGCCAAGCCTGCCGCTGCGCCCGCGCCGAAACCGGTGGCGTCGCCCCGGACCGTTACCTCCTCGTCGCTCCGAGCGACCGGACTTGGCGCGGGCAGGAAGGGCTTGGGCGCCGTCAGCCGCAGCTCTTCGGCCAGCTCCACCCCGGGCACGACGACGCCGACCGGCGCTTCTGCCAGCGGAAGCGCCACACCCGCGGCTCGACCGGCGGGCCGTGCGGGCAAGCTGGGGCTCGGCGTCAAGAAGGCGGGTGCTCCGATTGACTTCGACGCCGTGGAGAGGAAAGCCAAGGAGGAGGAGGCCGCGGTGCGCCTCGCCGCCGAGCAGGCCAAGCAGCAGCAGGAGAAGGAGGCCGAGGAGGCCAAAAAGGCCGGTGAGGCGGCCGAGGCAGAGAGGATAGCGAGGGAGGCGGTGCAGGCGGCCACCAGCAAGCTCAAGGGTGAGGGCGGCGCGGCCTCTTCGTCGTCGTCGGCGGCGGCTGCGGTGGCTGGCGCCGGCCTCAAGGGTGCCGGAGGCTTTGGCCAGGGGGACGAGGTGGATCGGCTGGGCATGGGCTTTGGCCGGCTGGGCATGAAGGCCAACGCGCATCAGGCCAAGCTGGCGGCCGAACGGGCGGCGGCGGCGTCGCGCAACGCCAGCGCCTCGGCCGACTCGGACGGCGCCAACGGCGGTGGCAGCGATGACGTGAGCTACGCGCGCCAAAAGTTTGCATCGCAAAAGTCGATCTCGTCGGACCAGTACTTCGAACGGGGCGGCTACGATCCCAATCTGTCATCCGGGGCCAAGGCGAGGCTGGCCAACTTTGCAGGCCAGACGTCGATCTCGTCGAACCAGTACTTTGGAAGGGAAGAGGAGGATGATGAGGGTGGAAATGATGGGCTGCATGCGGCGGGTAGGGAGGCGGCAGAATTCGGCAGCGACCTCGAGGCGACGGCGCGCGAGTACTATCGCAAGTTTATGGCGAACCCGGATGTGCAGAGCAGTATTGAGAGTTTTAGGACGGGCGCGCTCAAGTTGTCGCAGTATTTGGAGGAGATGAGTCGGAATGGGGCGTGAGATTGTGTTGGCGAGGGAGGTTGGGAGGGTGGGGGTGAGGATGGAGGGTGATTACACCTCTTTTTTCTTGTGTTCTCTTTTCGCGCTTTGACGAGTTACAGTAACGAGGTTTATCTTTTCTCTTCCCACACACGCACACACTTTCTCGCACTGCTCGCAAGGGGTAGCGATAACGAGGTCCGCCTACCATCCTTGCCTCTACCTTTCCCATACACCACCGACTCTAGTCAGCGTCATATCCGATCCACCGATCTGACTGTAATCCCCACAACCCAACTTGCGCTATGGACGAAACCAAATTGACCCTCCAAAAGAGTGAAGATCCAAGGGACATTGCGTCTACACAGTCGCCTCTGGCTGTACATCCTCTTCGACGTGGGCGCTCGAATCGTGCGGTGAAGAGACACGGTTTGCCAACCGGGACGTGCCCAAGGACCTCCTGCTCCTCGCCACACCTTCCTCCCGCTGCCCACCGCTTTCCTCCACCTTGGCAGCTAGGCCTATCCTCTTCCTCTTCCTGGTGCGCGACGGCGACGGTTGCCCCTCCCCCTCCCCCTCCCCCTCTACCACCGCCACATCGTTCCCCTCCAACCCCTCTAACCCCTCCTCCACCTTTGTACGGTGAGTATTTGATTCTGAATCGGTGGCGGTATGGTGCTTGCTATCAACCAGGTCAGCCGCATCGTCGTCTTTTTCTTCCACTCCATCTTCCTCTGTTGTAGCTTCGACGCCCCCCTTCATCCGTCCGTCCTCTTGGCGGGGATCGTCGACCGGTTTGCCCAGCAGCAGTCGGATGCCGACGATGCCGCCCTTGGCGATGCCACCGAACCCACCCTTGATCTCGGCTCGGCAGACGGGGCACTGGCCCGCCAGAGGATCCGGTCGAGCGTTTCTGCCCCTCCCGCGAGCGCCTGCTGCCACCTGCGCCGCCGCCGTCGGATGCGCTAGGGCACCGCCGCCAGGACCGCCACCTCCACCGCCGTTGCCGCCACCAAACGCGCCGCCAGCCATCATCGCGGCACCAAACAGGCCAAACCCCCACCCTTGCATGCTCGTGTTGGCTGCTTCGTTGGCCTCGCGCTGCTTGGCCTGCGTCTTGAGCGCGTCAAAGAGGCAGCTGCCGCAGAAGACGTGTCCGCACGGCGTGACACTCGCCTTGACCGGCTGGCACAGGCAGATGGGGCAGGTAAAGGTCGAGGCCAGCGGATGCTCGATCGGCGGCGGCTTGGAGCGCGGCGGCGACAGCCGCGGCATCGCCAGGTTCGTGTTGCGGATGCGGTAGTTGGTGATCGAGTGCGCCTCGGGCTCCGCCTGTGTCGTGGCAGAGAGGTCGATGACGTCGTCCGATTCGTCGCTCGAGATGCGGTCCGTCTCGTGTATTTCGGGTGCGCGGTGCTCGGCGGATCGCCGGAAGTGCGGCGCAATGTAATCGCCCGTGATGGGGTCGACGCTGGCGCCGACGGCCCTGCCCCCTCCTCCCCCTCCCCCTCCCGCTGCAAATGCCTGCGCTGCGGCGTCTCTGCCGATAGCACTGGCGGCGTGCGGCTGCGGGGAGCGGATGTCGAGCGGGTTGGCCGGCATGTCGCGGTTCGGTCTCCGTCGACGTGAGACGGGTATCCAGCCGTGGACGTCCTCAGCTCCATCGCGGTCGGCTCCGGAGCGAGGCATCTGCGATGAGGCAGAGGTTGGGCTGACGCCCGACGCCGAGGGCGGCGCATGGTCCTCATCGTCGCTGCTGATCTCGTACCAGACCGTCTCTGGAGGCGGCCTTGGCCCTGGCAGCACCACGCCGCTAAAAGCGGGCGGTCGCCTTAGGCGGTCGCTGGGTCGTGATAACGCATCTGTCCTCGAGGGCGTGTTCCTCCGGCTGAAGCTCGCCGACGAGTTTGTCGCCAAGGCGGATCGGCTGGAATTGCTGGAGCTGGCGACCACGGTGGGCCGGGGCAGCGGCGGAGACGGGGCCGTCAGGTCGACAAAGATGCGCTGCGGCTGGTGCTGTGGCGGCGTGGGTCGAGGCACGGACGGACGAGCGTGGGGGGGATCGGTTGGGCGTGAGACGCTACGTGTCGTCCTTCTGTGCCGGCCAGCATCCTTGCGCGTCTCGGCGCGAGGCGGTGACGATGCTGGTGCTCGGAGGGTGCTTGGCCCCGGATCAGAGCTACGATCTCGGTGGCCTGGTGCTGCGTCGCCGTCTTCGTCGGTTTCCTCGCTGCCGTGGGTCGCCGCCACCGGGTTCAAGGGCTCTTCGAGATCCTCCGGATCGTCACTGGCAGCTCGAAGCGCAACATACTCCGGGTCCATCGTTTTGCGAAGCAGCGGTGCAGAGAAAAGGCGATGCGGTGCTGCTGGATTCCGCGCCACAGATCGAAGGTGATGGGGCGGGCCAGGCGAGGTGGTGGGTGGGCGCCGGTTACGAGAGGCTGCGGGATGGCCAAAGGGGACCTAACGATGCGTGCGGCAGCAGGATTGAGTGCGGAACGTGGGGTGAAAGGATCGAAGGGCGTCGTCGAATCGGCGGGAGGGTGGCTCTTTGTGCGTTTGGGGAAAAGGGCTAGTGCGATGCGCGCTGAACGGTGTTGCATTATCACGTGGGTGGCGAACTGACCTCTTTGTCGGAACCAGGCGGCCGCGCCGACGAGCGAGCTTAACGCTTGGCTGGCACGCAGCTGCTCCGTTACCTCGGCGTGTCGGGGCGTGCCGGGGAGCGGGCGCCGTCGGTGGTCGAAGGGGTTCAGTTGTGGTTGCCTTGGCGATCGGCCGTTCCGGTTGGGCGAGGCAGCGCAGCGAGGGACAAGGTGGCGGCGATTCACTATAGTTGGCGGAGGTGGGGCTGAGCTCAAGGCGGAGGCGCGCCATGGACGAGTTGAGTAGAGTGACTTTGGGCGAGAGGAACCCGTCACGTCCACTCTTGCAAACTTAATCTTGATCTTAATCTAGTTGCAGCGTCTCTTCATCCTTGGCCTTTGGTGGTCTCCGCAATTTTAGCCAGCCCAGGCCAAGGCAGCTCCCAACGTTGTAATCACGCAGGCCCCACAGTCGAGCAAAACCGAGGCTCGATGCAGCGCCCCAACCCCCTAAAGTCTCTTCGGCCTCTCGCCATAGCCAAAGCATATTCTTGTTATTACGATTCTTACTGGGATTGTTATTCGGATTAACACTACCACTCGCATGCGACCTCCACTTTGTTCTCCTTGTCGCTGCTTATCGTCTCGGCGTTGGCTCCTTTGTCGGCCCACAAACCAGCAGCGACAGCAGTGGCTCCTGCATGTACCACCGCAGCAGCCGTCGCCTCCTCTTCTCGTCTACGCACAGCCGCCCCCGCCCAATGGCCATCGCGGGGCGCCGCAGCCATCCTATCATTGTGACACCACTAGCTCAACCTCAAGGCGACAGGCGTCGGTTGCTCTCTGTCTGCGGCGCGCGCGACCGATGGTGCATGTTCACATGCCTGCGTCTATCCATTCATCCGGTCGATCCAGCCGGCCTCTTGGGCGGCGTATCGCAGACACGTCATCCTACGCTACACCCGGGTGACCGCCGCAACCCCATGCATTACATGTGGTAGCAGGCATGCTGATGTTGCACACGCTCCATCCTGTCATCTTGCCGGCGTGCTTTGGAGGATCGCCCAGGCCACGGTTCGCCATCCTCGTCGTCGGCCACCGCTGCACCGCCTGCGACGACGAGCGAAGCAGCGCTCCCTCCCTGTCGATCTCGGCCAGCCTTGGTCTCTTGGTGCGTCTGAAGGTGTTGAAGCGTCACAGACTCGGACGGATTGCCACAACCCAGCATCCCGCGGGTCGCCGCCTCGACCGACCGGTCGGAACGCCTTCGTACGCCGGTAGCAGCAGTAGAGGATCAGCCGCACCCCCACCGCTACAGCAGTGGCCACCATGATCCCTGCAATTGTTCCTCCAGAGAGCGACCTGACAGGGGCGTGTCCGCGGAGAGCAGCGTCAGGACGAGGCATGCAGCAGAGTGAGGGATAGTGGGCGACTCGCACAGACGATGCCATTCACTTACGAGCTCGTTACCACCTCGGCTCTCTTGGGGAAGTTGGCTGCCATTTCCATCGGGCCTTCCTCGATAGCAGTCCGCCCGATGCAGTCTCGAGCATGGCCTCACCCGGAAGACTGGAAATTTTTGCTCGGTCTCATTCTCTAGAGAGAAGAGCGCCGAAGTCGATGGTGTAGAGGCCACCAGCTTATCGAACCCTGCTCACACCTAGAAGGGCGCCTAGTTGCGCAGTAGGAAAGCGTGTCTCACTACGAGGACTATAGTTGGACCCACCGCCGCTGCGATGTGGTCATCCGGCGAGCGTCGTTGTGCCAACCTTGCTGACGCTAAAGGCGGACGTTGCTCGACAACCTGCACGCTGCAACACGCAAGCAACAGGCTAGCGGTTACTCTTTGGACTGGTTGGATCCGTTTCACTGGGACAGGTTAGGTTACCCGATCCAACCGACTTGGATCAGATCGGGCGATGCTCTACGGCAGCTTGCAATGCATGTGTGGCTGGAGGCCCGATGTCTTGCACTTGCGACTTCTGCAGTCCGGAAGGAGGTGTCAGAGAGCATTCTGCAGAGGAGCGCTGCTCTCAGCAAAGGTATGGTTCACAAGACTACGAGAGTGTGCACGGAACACACGTGCGGGGCCGAGCTAGTTAAGTACGTGGGGCTGGCTGGTGGTGGTGGTGGTGATGGAGTGCTGCTGCTGCTGCTACTGCAAGACTCGCCGCTGGCTCATCCGCGTGCACAGCCTCATCGTTCACTTTGACCAAAATTTGTGTGCCTGGCGATGGACCATGCAGACCCCACCTCGGCCCCGGCTCTGCGCTGGTCTGCCCAATTCAAGCTTGGCATGCTGGTGTATAGTTGGAGACTCGGGCGCAGAGGAAGTGCGGGAGGCCAGGAAGGGTCGCAGCGCAGTTCACACACCTGGTTACACCTCCATATACGCAAGATACGGTCCCTGTATGTATAGCCTACTAGTACATAGCCCTCCCCGGCCTTCGAGGAGCGGAATCGCCAGCGCCGGGCTCTAAGGGGGTTTTCTTTTTTTCTTGGCATCGTCGCGAAGGTGTTCTCCGCCTCCGCATCCAACCTCGAAGCCGCCGCTGTGCTGTGCTAAATCGAGCTGCAGCCAACGTACTTTCTACGGCCGCCCGCCGTCGTGGGGCGCTGGTCTGGTGGGGGGAAATAGGTCCGGCCAACAAACGGCAAGGCATATACTTTATATATATATATATGTATAAAGAAAAAAAGAAAAAAAAAAAGAAAAAAAATGGTATTCCTGCCTCGCATGCGGACAGGGCTTTACTCACCTTGCTCCCCCTCTTGCTCGCTCGACCCTTCACCGTGCCCGTTGGTGGTCCGCCCGGTCGCTTGATTATCTGCCTGCTTGGTTGCTTGCTTGCGGATTGGCAGGAGATCGACGTACATACATCGACCAGCTTAGAACAGGCCAGGCAAGCCTGACAAGCTGAGGCAAAGAAAGGCACAGCGAGGCAAATGCAAGTCAGCGCACCAGCACAAAGGGCACGCGACGCCGGGCTGCATTTCTTCGAATTGAGGTGCTGATTTGTCGCCAGGATGCTGGCGCGCTTTGCAGGCGCTGGCAGGAAGCGACAGCCAGCAGGCGCGCAGGGCAGCGCAGGGCAGCGCATGGCTGCGCATCCCACCCACAGACTCACACGCACTCTCCTCCACTTTGGTTTTGGGGAGCGCCAACCCAAAAAAAGCAACGTCAGCCCTTTTTAAGCCAGCTGGTCTGGTCTGGGTCAGTTGAGTGAGGATTAGTTCCGAAGCACAAGCGGCTATGGAGCGCGTGCCCGCTTTGGGCGTGCAGTGTGAGTGGTGCAATCATAGGAAGTGAGCAAGCTGGTGGGCGCAGCGGTCCAGCCGCCAAAGCACGCACTGAGTCGAATTGCTGTCGGTCCCTCGGCGCCGCAGGCCGTCCGCCTCCGCTGGTCGCCGCCTATGTCTGCATCCACCTTTCCTCCTCCACCACCATCCCGCAGACCTCGCCGCCCTCTACCCGTCGTGTCGCGTTCTCGCAACCTCTTTCGCCTCTGCCCTCGAGCTTCACCCAGCGCGTGCCCTCGCATCCAACGATACCAGGTATCCCCCTTCTGTCGCCACGACCACCGCGGCAATAGCCATCCGCCACCAACCCCGATAACGACCGCTGCGACACCATCCGCATTGAGAGTGGCAGGTCGTTTGCACAGCATCATCCCAGGAGCACACCAGGTTGTCACTCTTTGTACAAGCACCGTTAAGCGCCGCGATGGGAAAGAACCAATCTAAGCTGAGCCCCGAGCAGCTTGCCGACCTGCAGAAAAGCACCTACTGTGAGTGATGCTGCCTCGCCGTCGCCGCCTCCCGACAGTGACCTCGCTCACGTGCCATCGAAATTCGTGAGGCGCATTGCGAGCAGCGAGTCGGGATGGGACACCCGCTCCCAGCTCACCAAAGGGGTCCCCGTCGCCCTTATTGCGCCCCTCGTAGGTGGTTGCATCCGACTGACGAACAACCCAATCCGCACTGTGGACCCCGGCCGCCTTGTTTTTGCGATGTTTTCCGATTCGTATGGATCCGCAGTTGACCGCAAGGAGCTCCAGCAGTGGTGAGTGTTCAGTGGCGCCTCGGTCGGTCGTGTAATAGCACTAGAAAACGCAGCTTCGCCTTGGAGAGGATGGGCTGACTCCGTCCGACGCTGGACATGCTGACCCGAACCGGCTTGTTCGCTAAAATAGGTACAAGGGCTTCCTCAAGGACTGCCCGTCGGGTACGCTCGACAAGCAGGAGTTCTGCCGGATCTACAAGCAATTCTTCCCCTTTGGTGACCCTTCGACGTTTGCCGAGTTCGTTTTCAATGTGTTTGACGAAAACAAGAACGGGACGATCGACTTCAAGGAGTTCATCTGCGCGCTGAGCGTTACGTCACGCGGGCGGCTCGACGAGAAGCTGCGATGGGCGTTCCAGCTCTACGACATTGACGGCGACGGCACCATCACCTACGACGAGATGCTGAGTGAGTGAGGACCCAGCTTGCTAACGAGATCAGCCAGCGAGGTCGGTGGTCTCTGACGCCTGTTCCTTTGCATCCCGCGCACATTTGTTCGACCCTCCTGCAGCGATCGTCAAGTCGATCTACAAGATGACAGGCCAGATGGTCAAGCTGCCAGAAGACGAAGACACACCTGAAAAGGTGAGTCGACGGCGCGCTCATGACGCCCTTCTGTTTCAGATGATCCTCGCTTTGCTGACGCAACCATCGGTGGCATATGACCGCTGCCCGCCCGTGCATCCTTGCTCTCTCTAGCGAGTGGACAAGATCTTTAGAATGATGGACCGGGACAAGAATGCGCAGCGTAAGTGTCTCGACGCGGCTCGTACCTTTGGCTGCTCCCGTGAGCGGCGCGACGAACGCTGTCCGCAGAGTATGGAGCTTAACGCGATCCTCTCGCTCCATTGTTCTGCAGTCTCGTTTGAGGAGTTCCAGGAGGGCAGCAAGCAGGATCCGACAATCGTGCAGGCGCTGTCGCTTTACGACGGCCTCGTCTGACGGCGGATAAGCATTTTGCCCTTCGTATTCGAACCGTCACAAGTGCGGTCACGGCGCGGAGCCGCACGGGATCGGCAGCTCCGGCTCTGTATATAGCTTCGATCCCATCGTTCACGAACCTGTCCCCTTCATATGCAAAAAACGTCCCCTCGAGTTCCGTCCTGCTGCTTCGACTCGGTGAGACGATTCGAACGGCAGTTGTGCCGCTTGCCCGTCGCTCACGCCGAGGAACGAATCTGCCCTGTAAATACTTCGATGCTTCTTGTTGTCAACGTCAAATTTATTGCTGTCAGTCGAATATCACCGTCCACTCGGCTGCCAGTCGGGTGCATTCGTGGAGCTGTGAGGAGTATGCTGGGGATCTTGGAATTTGAGAGGCAAAATGCCGAGCAAAGCCGCTGTAGTACTACATCGGACCGGAAGGGACCGGAAGCGGCATCAGGCGCCAGGCGGGGCCAGCGAAGAGGGACGCGCTCCGCGGAGCCGAAGGACGGGGCAAGCGAGACGGATGAGGCAAGCCAAGGTGGAGCGGTTGTGGGAGGAATCGTAATTATGAAGTAAGAATCCTATTACATATCTTGGATGGGGAATTGTTTTTTCACGCGAGACGCGCAAGGAGGGACGTGATCGACCCAAGTCACAGTTGGAGCGAAAGTGTGAGCCACGAACGAGGCAGGCTCGTGGGTTGGGCCGCCTCCCCCGCATAACCACGTTGCCGAAAAGGCCGAAGGTCGCTCCCCCACACAAATCGGACGCTGCCACCTCACGCATTATCCTCCTCGTTCTGTTTGCCTTTGTCGCTCTCTCGTTGTCGTACACTCCCCTCGGACACTTCTTCTGAGCACAACCGTCGCACGCATCCCTTCCACCCGCACACTGTGAGCATCACCGTTTCCCTTTCGCTCTCATTCCTAGGTCCGCTCACACCGACGACCGCAACGCTCAGACCGCGCCTCCATCGACGTCAACGAAGCCACACAGATCTAAGTGCGCCACAGAATCGCCATGCGAGCTACACTCGTCAACCAGCTCCGGGTCCTCGTCCCGATCAAGCGGACCATCGACTATGGTGAGCGACCCCCATCGGTGGGACATGGCTGCTCGGCCGCTTCGATGCCGACCCTCAACCCGCTACAGTTAGGCTGACCATGGCCCTCGGCCTCATTCCTCCTCAACACTGCGCACCGGCCTGCGCACCTCTGTGGAACTGCAGCCGTCAAGATCCGAGTCGCCTCGGACGGCAAGGGCGTCGACCAGAACGTCAAGTTCAGCATGAACCCGTTCGACGAGATTGCGGTCGAGGAGGCCGTTAGACTCAAGGAGAAGCACAAGGACGACGTCACCAGGATTGTAAGTCTACCTTAGCACGTCTACCACACACGCTGCAGCCGTCCTGCTCGACGCTCCGATCGGCGCAAGGATGGCGTTCGAGTGGCTGACATCGTCTTATCCCCGTTGTTGCCCTCCCTGCCTGCTTCTTCGCAGACGGTCGTCTCGGCCGGACCTCCCAAGGCGGCCGATGTGCTGCGAACGGCGCTTGCCATGGGCGCCGATGACGCGATCCACGTCGAGATCCCCGACAAGGCACTGGCGGGCCCGCTGGAGCCGCTGGGTGTGAGCAAGATCCTGAGCGAGATTGTCAAGAAGGCGGGCGAGGAGGAGGAGGTGGGGCTCATCATCATGGGCAAGCAGGCGATCGACGACGACGCCTCGCAGACGGGACAGATGCTGGCGGGCCTGCTCAACTGGCCGCAGGCGACGTACGCGAGCAAGCTCGAGTTCCCCGGCGGCAAGGTCGAGAAGGGCGCCGAGGCGCAGGTGACACGCGAGATTGACGGTGGCCTCGGCATCGTCAAGACCAAGCTGCCGCTTGTCGTAACGACCGATCTGCGACTGAACGGTGAGTTTATCCGCCCGGCGCCGCTCGGCCGCAGCGTTCCACCTCCGCCGATGCGTGCGAAGCCGAGAATCGAGCGCTGAAGATGTTGACGATGCCGATGTTTGCAACAATTGGGTGGCTTTGGGAACCTCAGAGCCGCGCTACGCTTCGCTGCCCAACATTATGAAAGCTAAGAAGAAGCCGTTCAAGAAGTACACACTGCAGGACCTGGGACTGGAGGAGGCGGTCAAGCCGCGCCACGAGACGATCAAGGTGACCGAGCCACCAAAGCGCGAGGGCGGTGCCAAGGTGCGTTTTATCTGTCTTGGGGTGACGTGGTTGCGAGGGCCGACTGGCGCCTCGTTTCGGTCGCGCCTGTGTGACACTTGGTATCTGACGCATTAGTCCGGTCTGGATCTCTCTGTTACTCTGCGAATTGCGCTTCACGGCATGCCAGGTTGCCGACGTGGACGAGCTGGTGGCCAAGCTCAAGGAAGCCGGACGGATCTAAGCGGATACCTCTTCGGTGATGCCGACAGCTGGTTAGCGACGGCCGACACGAGAGCGTCGCCGGGTGGCGGCCGTACGGCGCAACCCAGGGGTTGGGGAGCGCGCCATATCCTCGGATGTACGACTCCTCCGGCTGAGTACGTGCCTGGATGCGTAGGAACGTGCTCCAATGTCGGATCGATCGAGTCGCAAAGGCACCACCAACGAGAATGTAGAACCAAGCCTTGGCAGCGGAGCATCTATGTGTGTGTTTGTATGTGCGTGTGTGTGTGTGTGTGCTGTTGTAGGCGAGGGTGTCACTGGTAAAGGGGGATCACGTGATGTCCGATGGGGTTGGAGCTGGCAGCTGGCATTACTTATATTTGCGGTTTTTAGCGGGGCTCAGAGCGAGAATCCTAATAAAAGCATCAAAGTACATAGGGCGATGGCCTCTCTCTCCCTAAGCTACTGCTGAAATATTCTCCGAAAGCCCTGCCTCGCCTTTGGGCCGCCAGCGTACTGAGGAACGTTTGAGATTCGTATTCTTAATTCTTAATTTGGGCACCGAGCTTGAGCTTGTTTCTCTTTTGGCTTTGGCTTTGGCTTTGGCTTTGGCTTTGGTTTTGGCGTTGGCTTTGGCGTTGGCTTTGGCTTTGGCTTTGGCTTTGGCTTTGGCTTTGGCTTTGGCTTTGGCTTTGGCTTTGGCTTTGGCTTTGGCGTTGGCTTTGGCGTTGGCTTTGGAGTCGCTTCACCGCATGTTGTTGCAGATATACTCATAATCTCGCTATCCCCCTTCTCGCTGTCAGTCTTTCCTTTCCTCCACCATCCCGCCATCCCACCGCCAACGCAGGGTCAAAAGCCAAGAAAACCGGGCGCGCCCCCTCACTCCCACCTCGACCTCGACCTCGACCTCGACACTCTAGATACAGGCCAACTACAGCATTGCTCAATCTCCTGGCAGCAGACCACTCGCCCCGGCCCCTCCTCGCCATCCCGTTCCACCGCACGCTCAACCTCTCGCCACCTTCGAAAATGACACCCCCCGCATCAAGCGACGCGCCGGTGCACACTGCCGAGACGTTCCGGCCCTTGGTCAAGGCCTTGGGCCAAGCCGCCTCCGTCGACCCTCATGACCCTTTTGCCCTGCCCACGCCGCGCACCACGCCGCTCCTCTCGACGTCCGAGCTCGAGTCGCTCTTCCAGCACCTTGCGGACCTCAACTTTACCTCGTCGCGCGAGCACCACGCCCAGATCGGCTCGGCCCTGACGTCGCTCCAGTTTACGCGCCTCGACATCCAGGCATCGACGTTTGCCCTGGCGGCGCGCATCTTTCTCGACTCGTGCCTCAAGGTCGACGTGAAGCCGTTGCATCCTTCCCTCCTCCAACTACAACCAGAAGATGGGGAGAAGCCAAAGTACGAGGGGACGTTAGATCTGGTTGGAACGGGAGGCGATGGCAAGGATACGTTCAACGTCTCCACCACCGCCGCCATGGTAGCGGCGGGTGTACCGGGCGTGCGCGTCTGCAAGCACGGCGCCAAGGCCTCCTCGTCGACGTCCGGTAGCGCCGACCTGCTAAACTCGCTCGGAGTACCCCTCCTCACACTGCCTCCGTCGCAGATGCCCGAGCTACTGCCGAGGAGCCGGTTCAGCTTCCTGTTTGCCCAGCTCTACCATCCGGCGCTGGCGCCGCTCGGACCGATCCGGAGGAATCTCGGATTCCGCACCATCTTTAACCACCTCGGACCGCTCATCAACCCGGCCAAGCCGCAGCGCGGCGTCTATGGCGTTCACAGCTTCTACCTCGGCCGGATCTTTGCCGAGGCGCTGGTGAGCACGGGCGTGGAGAGGTCGTGGGTCGTCTGTGGAAAGGAGGGGTTGGATGAGATTAGCCCCGAGGGCGAGACGGATGTGAGTAGACCAAGTCACGGCCCCCCACCCGCGTCTCCGAAATGAGGGTTTAGCGAGAGGAGAGGTGGAGACGAATGCGGCTGACACCCGATGATATTACCTCTTCCCTCAATATTTTGTCTCTGGACGTTACGTTGACCGCCGCCACACCAGGTCTGGGAGATCCACAACTCGCAAATCCGGCACTTTTCGCTTTCGCCGCGCGACTTTGGCCTCGCCTCGCACCCTCTTGCGCACGTCGGCTCGCACTCGAGCCAGGAAAACGCGGCGATCGTGCTCCACCTGTTTTCCTGCGGCTCTCTATCCTCGCTGCCCTCTGCGCCGCTCTCTTCTCCCCTGCCTCTTGACCCCTCCGCATTCGAAGAACCTTCGACGGTGCAGCTCGTCCCTCACCTACCGTCCGTCCCGGCCGGAACGCGACTCTCGGCTCTAGCGGACTACACGCTCCTCCAATCCGCCGCCCTGCTCTACGTTGGCGAATTCGCAGAGTCCCTCCCCGCCGCTGTCGAGTTGGCGAGGACATCAATCGAATCAGGGCAGGCGCTAAAGGCCCTCGAAACGTTCCGAGTTCAGGCAGAGGAGGCGGTCAAGAGGGAAGAACAGTTGGTGAAGGATGAGGAGGATGAACAGAAGAAGAGACACAGGAGGTCCAGTTTGGATATGGCGGCGAGGGATAGGTCAAAGCAGGATCAGTACTCGTATTTCCCAGAGACGTATCAAGATGCGGCGGTGGGCACGCAGGATTAGGTTGCTCGAGGGTTAGGGAAAAAGGGGGTGGACGGTTGTGGTTGGCTTTCGATAGTTTTGCGATTGTTATGCACGGTCTGGTACAAGCACTTACACATAGAGGGACATAGTGCGGGCGGAAGGGGATGGGATGGGATGTACCCCACTTAGCTCCCATTCCGACCCGTATCGATGCTCCGTTGCGTTCTACTGCCATTCATGTTAATTGCGATGAGATTCACATTCCAGCGCCGTTCCTTGTATCGATAATCCACGAGCCAAGCTGGCTGTGTGTCGTCTTTCCAACCCTAGTGGAACGGGAAACCTCCCTCCGGCTCCTCTCCTCCATCCCCCGTCTTCGATCCCTCCTCTTGACGAGGACAAGGGAAATGGCAGGGGAAAAGGGGGCAGGACCCAGACGTCCCCTGGCACTTCGCCCACCAACCACACTCAAAAAAAAACCGCGCGGTTTCTTAAAACGGAGCAAACGCGTCCTGGTTGGCGATGGCCTCGAGTCGCTGCAGTCGGGTGAGCCAGAGCTGCCATCCGAGGCCTTGGCCCTTGTCGTCCCGGCCAACGAGCTGGCGCTGCAGCTGCAGCAATTTCTCGAGCTCCTTGATCGTCTCGCCTGTGCCCGCTCCCAGCTCCGCCTTGAGCTTCTGCGACGCCTGCAGCGCCAGCGCGTACCTGAAACAGCGGAAAAGGGGAGGGGAAGCAAGGCCGAACGCGTCGCACCAAGGTTGAGGCGAATGATACCAGAAAATGAGTAGATGGAGCGAAAGCAGGAAGGGAGGGAGGAAGGGGAAGAAAGGGAGCGTTCAGTGATACCGTCACATCCATCCGGACTCCACGCGCAGCCCCAAGTCAACCCATGAGGCCCCATAACGTACCTCTTGTGCAGGATCGACCAGCGGATGTAGACCTCGACGTACTCCTTGTCCTTGCTGTCGCCGCCAAAGAAGCCGCGGTACCTCTTCCAGCTCTCTTCCATCTTGGCCGTCGCCGCACCGTCTCCCTCCTCGACCTGGCTCAGCAGCGCCCTCGTCTTTCGGTTGAGCGCCAGTACGAGCGCCTTCTTTTTCTCCTCCATCTCTTCGTCCGCCTTCTTCTCGTCATCGCTCAGCTCGCTCGCCGCCGCTCGCTTGGTGGCGAGCCACAGCTTGACCTCCTTCTCGTCCACCGCCTGCAGGATGCGGTCGGCCGCATCGAGCACCGCCTGGCGCGACTCCTTGTCCTCGGCGTCGAGCGCCTCGAGCTTGGCCACCACCACGCCCAGGTACTTGGGGTAGTCGCCGATCAGCTTGTCCAGGAACGCCAGCTTCTCCTTCTTGTCTTTGATCTTCTTGGCCGCCACCGTCAGCAGCTCGGGGATCTCGTTCTCGTTCTTGCCCGCGCTGCCGCCGGCCGATGCCTCGTCGTCCTTCTTCTTGGGCGCCGGCGGCACAATGTAGCGCAGCTCGCCCTTGCCCTCGCGTGCAAAGCCAAACTTGCCGACGAGCACGTCGCCAGGCTGTGCCTCCTTAGGCAGCGCCTCGCCCTCGAGGTTCAGGTCCAGCGTCAGCACCGTCCGCTCGCCCGGGAAGAGCTTGACGCCCTTGTAGCTCGCCGGTCCCGCCTCGCCGTGCAGGTCAACATGGTCGCGGTAGAGCTGGAGCGCCGCATCCTTGGGCTTTGACAGCTTCTGCTCGACCATCACGGTGACGTTCCTGAGCCTGCACCGGGGTCAGCAGCGGGAGTGCGAAATTAGACGATGCGAGAAAACGAGGATCGAATCAGTTCAGCATGCACGGGCCTCTCCGCTTTTGCCACCTTTTTGCGCGTCGCATCGCAGCATTCTCTGTGTCTATACGCGTAAAACTCACTTCTCGAGCACTGCGGTGCTCTCGTGCAGGAACTGCGCCTTGAGCGTGTAGTCTCCCTTGGGCAGCGTGATTTCCTTCTTGTAGACGTCGCCAAAGTGGACACGCTTCTTACGAATGTCAAAGAGCTGCGTCAGCAGCGGCACGCTCGAATCGTAGAGGTGGTTACCGAGCGCCGGGAACGAGTAGGAGAGCTTGTTGGACGCCTCCTTGGCCGAGATCGAGTAGGTCGTGACCAGCTCCAGCATCTGTCTGCCCGAGGGCTGCAGGTCGCGCGGCGTCGAGAGCGGCCGGATCACGGCGTCCGTCGGCCTGGCAAAAGTGCGCCGTGTGTCGAACGAAATCGACGGCTCAAAGTTTTCGATGCGCACGTTGGACATGCATTCAACCTTGGCGTGGCCCTGACCTCCGATCAGCGTCAGCTCCTCACGTCCGCTGACGGGGACTTGCGCCGTGGTGATGCCGTGGAACTCGATCTCGAGGTCGAGGTCGAAACCGGCCTTCTGGGCCCAGAACTGCGCCGAGCACACCTCCATCGTGATGCCGCCGCGGACGCCAAATGACTTCTTGACCGGCTCGTTCTCCTGCAGCGACAGCACAAAGGCGTGCTCGACGTCATCCAGGCGTCGCAGCGGCTCGAGCTGCACGCAGTGTAGCCAGAAGCGGGCTCCAGTGCCCGGAGCGGCGTGATTGTAGCTGCGGACGGTGACCGACGCCCACGTGGCGCCCTCGGGCACGTGGACGAAGCGTCGTACAATCTTGCCCGATTCGAAGCGCGTGCCGACATAGCGTACGGTCGGGTCCGCGTGCACCTCGGGCTTGGCGACTGTCACGGGAACGTCAAACAGCTTGAAACCGGGCCTGTCGGAGTCGTAGGCCTCGATCCAGGCGTGGTGGAGGCCGGGCTGAAGGTCCGTGGGGTCGACGCGCACTTCGAAGCCCCGTCCGTTGCCGCCAAGCAGCAGATAGTTGGGCACCTTGACCCACGGCTGGGTGGCGTTGAGCGTGCAGCGCAGCTCCAGGTTGAATGCCCGCTCTGTCTCGGCCGGCTTGAAGGTGGGCTGGACGGTCACGGTAAACTGCTGCGTCTGACGGGTCTCGCGCTTCTCGCGGAGATAGATGCCGCGCTTGTTGAAGAGCGACGTCTTACCAGCGGCCTGGACGACGACGCGGAACTCTGCGTCCTGCTCCGACCTCTCGGCGTGCTCAACGAGGTAGTCCCAGGCGGCGTCGACACGGATGAAGGGTACGCCGAGCGGATCGCCAACGTCCCTTCCGGTAGCCCGCACCGCTTTGAAGACGCGCTCGGGCGTCACAGGAATACCGCGCGCCTTGAGTCCCGACACGAGCAGCGCGATCGAGCCGCAGGCGTTGGGCGAGCTCATCGACGTGCCGTTCATCAGCTGGGACGACTGGAGGCAGTAGCGCGGGATCGAAGTGATGGCGGCGCCCGGCGCGTAGATCGAGACGCCCCGCTCGCCGTCGGCGCAGGGACCGCGGCTGCACCAGGTGGTGACGCTGTCGGGCACGCCGCTCTCAACCAGCGCGTACTCGGCCTTTTGCATGGCGCCGGCGTTAACGTAGGCGCCGACGCTGAGCACGCCCGACGTCGTTCCTCCGGGCTGTCCCACGGTGGTGAGAGCAGGGCCGTTGTTGCCGGCGCTGCTGATGAAGAGCACGTCGCGCTGGCGAATCACAATGTCGCGCAGCGCCTTGGCGAAGGCGCCGCGGTCCTCGGCGCCAAAGGCACCGCTCTCGCCGTAGCTGAGGTTGGCGATGTCAGACTTGGTATCGATCAGCGCCTGGGCGGCTCGCAGCAGCGCCTGACCCTGCTCCATGCTGCCGAGGCGCGAATCGCCGATCTTGAGGCTGACGATCTCCACGCCGGGCGCGACACCGTTGAGCTCAGGATCTTCGTCATGCCTCGCGCCGACGATTCCGGCGACGTGGGTTCCGTGGCTGCCGGCCACCGTGACGAGGCTGAGGGTGTTGCCGTTGTCGACGATGTTGACGGAGTAGGTGAGGAGGTCCTGCGATCCAAACGCCTCCCAGTGGTGCTCCTCGCGGAAGTCGGTCATCGGCCGGTGCTGGCTGAGGTCGAGGACGGTGTCGCTCAGCGGAGCCAGCAGGTCGGCGGGCTGGCCCTTGGAGGGGTCGTGCGCGTCGCCCTCGGCGCCTCCGACCACGGCCCTCCAGTGCTTGCCGTCGTGGAAGACGACAGCCTCGAGCAAAGGGCCCTCGTCCTTGTACGAGGAGGCGAGGTCCTTGAGCGCCTGCACCCTTGCCTTGAGCTCCTCCTTGTGCAGCCGTTTGTTTTCGGCGCCGTCGTCGGGCTGCTCCTTGGCTGCGCTGGCCTCGGCGGGCTGAGCGGCGCTGGCGGCGTTCTCGAAGGCGTAGAGCTCGTCCTGCGCCTGGCAGAGGAGGGCCTGGTGGGAGACGTCAAAGGCCTTCTTGCGCTCGGCAGATCGACGCGAGACGAGGCCGCTTGGCCAAAGGTCATAGGCGGGCTTGAAGCCCACCTTCCACTCGCCCAAAGGGTTGGACCATTTGGAAGAGACGCGGAGGGTCCTGCCGGTGAAGGGCGATTTGAGATCGATGGTATCCGAGGACGAGGCGGACGCGGTCTCGGGCTTGACGGGACGAAGGGGAATGTCGCCGGAGCCGGAGCAGTCGATGACGTCGACGACCTTGCCCTTGAGGTTGAGGCCGACGGCGGCGGGATCGACGCCCGTGTCGAGGACGGCGACGCGCACGTTGCGGCCATCATAGTCGGGGTACTTGCGGAGGAAGGCGAGCGCCTCGGTGGTCTCCTTGGGGAGGAGCCCGCCGACGGGGAAAGGCTCGGTGGTGATGGGGTCGATGCCAGGCATGGCGTACGCTTGGGATGGGACGAGCAGAGGGGCGGGTGGCGATGGGAGCGGGTGCAGCCTAGTAGACGTGCCAAAGCGGCGGGGCGCCGAGTCGGTGGGATACCGCGGCGTTGGGCGCTGAGCTGCAGCCGACGTGGCAAAGCCGCCGACGAGCGTAGGTCGGATGCGTGCGAGACAGGGGCGGACGCCTAGAGGTCGTGCCAAGGCAATGCCGAGCGGCTGCGCAACCACGAGCAAGCAGACAAGCAGCCAGGTGCCGCATGGCAGACGGCGTCAGTTCCAAACTTGATCTTCAAACCTCTGCCACCAACCTAAGCACTCCTACTTGGGGATCGGCGTGCTTGACGACCTACGAAGGGCATGCCCTGTTTGGCGGGCGAATAGAGAGGAGGCTGGCGAAAGAGTCAGACAAGGAGCGTAGAAGGGGGGAAAGCGATGGACGGACGGGTGATCCGAGAGGGCAGAGCCGTGTGGATACAGTGTAGGTGGAGGAATGACAAATACGTTGCAAGGCCGCCTGTTTAAGCCGAGGTAGGAGCGAGCGAGGCGCCGTCGACGACCGACTCATCTGTGCCAGCAGGCTCGCGACAAAGGCACGTCCCTTCGGCCATTTTTGTCGCTCTTTACTGCATTTGCATTTTCCCTGCGCTCAGGCCTTGCTCTAGATACATACACGCGCGTAGACCCAGCATGAAAAGCGCAGCTGCGCCAGCCGCTCCAGCCTGCCAAGTGCCCAAGGCATGCACGTATTTGCATGAAAATAACACTCTGTAAGTCATCCTTCAATTCACGATGCGAGTCAATCCTAATGTATAAAATCGTATACATTGTCTTGTGTTTTTATTACTCCAACAAAAGTTGAATTTCGGGATGAGCACAAAGTTTAGCGGTACTCGATTAGCGGGGGGTGCATGTGGAGGACTTGAAAGTGTATAATGTGAATTGCAAGAAAGGATACAAAATACGAGAAAATGCGTGCTGTGCAGGCATGTGCACTTGACGCAGGAATTAGAAATTATGAATTCGGACACGTTTTTCCCTGAAAATCGATTGCTGGAGTTTCCACTTTCTCGAGCATGCTTCCCTCTAAAAAATCTGCCGGAGTTGACTCTCTTAATTCTTGCTATTAAAAACATATTTCCCCTGAAAAGTGCGTAGTCGTTTTGGATTCTGAGGGGAGTATTACGGGAGATACTGTGATCCTGAGGTGCGATTTCACCTGGCTTGAATAACGTCGAGCTGCGCCACTTGGCTGACATCTAGACAGTGTTCCTCCACAACCGGCGGTCGGCCGCTGTGCCGAATACATAAGTACCACACCCTGCTAGGGTCCTAGGGTCCCAGGATGGCGGATGGACCGCGGACTGACGACGGCGGAGCGAGCGAAGGCCTCGGCAGGACCGGGCGGCGTTAACTGCGCCTGTAAAGAGCGATGCCTCTGGCGTCGAGGCCGGGTTAAGCCGGGGTTTTCCTTGCCATCTACATTTCCCTGCAGATGCTGTTATCGCGAAGCTGCCGCAGCGTTGGGCCGACTGGCAAGCTGCAAGCGGCAAGCGAGCGGAAGATGTGGGGTGGGAAGTTAAGAGGGCGGTGCATCGTCTGCTAGGTCGTCGCGTCGCTAAACGCCCGAACCCACCAATGGCGGATTGGGAAGGGTCAGCAGCACACATACAGCAGCCATTGGCGAGGGCAGCACGGCAAGCAGGAGCAGCGCAGTTGTGAGTGATGGCGAAATCGCGGTGGGCTCCACACCCGACGCGAGACCTTCACCTTGGTTTGGGCGGTATGGTGCTTCAACAAAGACGACGTTGCCAGTAGTAGTAGCTGTGAAAGCTGCCGGCGTGTCTTGATTGCGTTAAGGTTCGTATTAGCATTCAAGATTCTTAATTGGTGCGTTTCTTGTCGCTGTATTGGCAGAGTAGCATGCATGGCTCACACGTTTTTGTAGCCTCTCGGTATAGCCGTGGCCCGGTCGCAAGGCCGCCTACGCTTTTTGGTTTGGCGAGAGCGTGGGCCTTAGGCTTCCTTCTAACTTGTATCTACCACACACTCTCGCAGCTCAGCCAACGGTGCTGCTGGCAAAGCGCTTGCTTGCTTGCACACCGACTTCGTCCCTTATGACTACCAACGCCATCCCGTCTGCCCCGCTCCCCGCCAAGCCAAGTCCTGCTCCAACATCGTGTTTGCCGCCGTGGAACTTGACGGTCCCCGTTGGCTCTCTTGGCGAAACCTAGGCGTAGGTACCAGCAAAGCAAAGCCGCTACGTGTACGCCCACCGTCGCTCCCCCCCCCAACTGAGCTTTGCGCTCGCTCATCAGCCACCGTCGTGTGACACTGTGGCGCCACCTTCATGAGTCCTTGTCGGTGACGCTGCTACGAGTCCATCGAAAACCCCACCGGGCTGCCCGCCGTCGTCGTCTACCTCGCTTCTACGACCCGATCGAGGATAGAGTTAGCGCTCGGCGGCGCTTGCGCGGATCCACCCGCCGCAGCTGGTCCACCGCCATGGGTCGAGGACGACGGCCGAACCTTTCGCTGGAGCCGACGCGCTCGCTGCAGACGCAGCGTGCCTTTCGCCAGCGCAAGGCCGAGCACCTGGCCAACCTAGAAGAGTCGGTCAAGAGGCTCACCGAAGAGAACGGCCGCCTGCGCCGCCTCCTCCACCTCGATCGTTGCCAGCCTCTGCCGGAACATGCCGCTGCCGCTACCGCCACCGCCACCGATGTCTCCACTGCCGTCCCAACACCGCCCGCCTTGACGCCGTGCCCGGATCAGGCCAAAGGTCAGGGAGCCCACGCGGCCTCGAACGCCGAACACCGCTGCCCAAAATGCGCCGAGCTACAAGCGACCAAGGAGCGCCTCGTGAGTGGCTTGCCTGGATAATGATTTCGCGCCACTGTGCCGCTGCCGGACCGACTGGGGAGCAGAAACTTAGGTGCTGACGGTTTCTTTGCTCCCACGGCTGTGCAGTCGCTCGCCGCCAGCCATGTCGAAAAGCAGATGACCGCCCTCAACCAGGCCCTGGCATCGCTGCGTTCCGTGCTGACGGCCGACCGCCTCGCGCCCATGCAAACCCAACGGGCCGCAACGGGATCCCAGGACCCCGTTATCGCCGCGGCGCCTGAGGAATGGAGAGGCGCGTCTATGCCGTCTACTGATCTCTCGCTCGGCCACAGCCCCGTTCACGAGCAGCGCAGATGGGATCCGGCGTACGCCGTCTGGATGGCCAAGCGTCCCAAGCTTCTCCACGAGGCGGCTGTGCTACCCTCACCGACGTTGACATCAGCGTCGGCCTCGGCTTCAACGTCTTCGTCGGACTATACTGCCGTCCAGGGGGTGCAGATGGCGTCGCCCTTCTACAGCCGCGGTGCGGGAGCTAGCCCAACGCACAGCCTCCAGAGTCCCGACGCACCGGTGCTCTCGCGACACCTCCCCTTGCCCTTTCATCCCGCCCAGGGCCCCAAGGCGTCGCGCAGATGGCACTCGGCCGCCACGCCACCCGGATTTGCATCCTCCCCACCGTCGGAGGTGCCTGCCGCCCCGATGCTTCCGCCGTATCCGCAGTCCGGACCGCACCACTTGCCGGCTTCTGCGCACGCCCACTCCCGTCCAGCCACCACGGCAAAGGCTTCAGCATCTCTCGCCGCACCTGTGCCACCGCCACCGATGAGCAGCGCCTCTCCGGCAACCAGGTCCCATACGATCGAGGAGGAGGCTGCAAGGTTCATGTACCGAGCCACGTCGACGACTGCGTCCAACGACGCGACGGCACCACCGCTGCACAGCCCGTACGTTTCGGCCTCGGCGCCATACGAACTGCACGTGGCCGCAAGCCCCGGCCGCCATGGATCCGTGGATCCGGTCCGCAGCGCCTCGTACGGCCCTCCTATGTACGCTCGATCGTCGGTCAACCCTGTGCTCGTGAGCCACGCCACGTCGCGGGTGCTGCCCGCCATCGTGGCCAATCCTGCGCATCGCGATGACCATTCATACCGCCCCTATCACCATCTGGATGGCCGGCAGCAGCTGGCTGGAGACGCCACGGGAAGCGCGGAACGATCGCCTTGGAGGGCGCTCGATGCTCCGAATACCGCTGGAGGCGCCTCCAGCGACTGTTACCCGAAGCCGCCCCGTCTGGCGCAGCAGCCGGGCACCGCCTCTCCTTCGCTCGACGCCAGGTTGTCGACGGCGGCGACGGCGGCGGCGGCTACCGTAGGGGTGCGGTGCGGCGGGCCCCCGTCGAGGCAAGCCGGGGAACGGACGGCCACTTCCGCCGGATGCTGCGGCACCAAGCCTACCGCTTCAGCCGGCGAGGCGACAATGGCAGCGGATGGAGAGGACAAGCCCATGGTCAAAGAGGAGCGCAGTGGCCGGGAAAGAGTGCCTGAAGGACTGCGTTCGCCTCCGCCGCTGGGCGTCGTCGTCGACATGCGCATGGCGGGCGACGAAAACAAGCCGTGCTGCTTTGGCCTGATCGAGTGCGACGCCAAGGGCCGCATCGTCCTCTGATGAGCGCTGGCCGTCGCCGTCGCCGGGCGTGGTTGTTCCTTTGCCCTTTGGTTGCCTCTGCGAATTCTGTATTCTACTCTCCCTCGCTTTCCTCTTTCTTTCATTTTACTTTGCACGCTCCTTTCTCTCTCTGTCTGTCTCTCTCTCCCCCTCTCGGCGTTGCCCGTTATTCCCATGCTTGGCCACCTGCCCCGCCCGACATGTAGCTGTACCCGCCTTAATCACACTACCTCTCCCCTTCCTCGACTGGCGGTGTAAAGCGATCGTGTTTCGCCTCACTGATATCCCATATCTTTACGTACAAGTACAGTATCGTCCCTCCCCCTTCCCCTTTCAGAAACGACCAACCCAACCCATCTCAAAAAATAAAAAAGCGTGAGGAAAACTACCAACAGACATCGACCAGATCCTCATCCTCCAACTCGCACTCCTCCACCGTCCTCGCGGGGTGCAGTACCTCTCCTTCAAACACCATCTTAACCTCTTTACCTCTTAGTTGCTCGTGGGAATTTTGGAAATGGTTGAGGATGCGGCTTATTTGCGTGGTAGGTCTGACAGCGACGTCAAAGGTGGGTAACGATGCGGATTTGAGGTGGAGGTGTAGCGTGGCTCCTTCTGGTTCGGGTTGGGAGTGGGTTGGAGGCTGGGGTTCGGTTTTTGCTGTTGCTGTAGAACCTGTGCGTGTGCGAGGGGAAAGATCGTCGTCCGAATCGGAGAGTACGATGACTTGGTGTGCTCCACTTGGTATGTTCTTCTGCGGCTTTGGTGCATCTTGAACCAGAACTACCTCGTCGTCATCAGGGACGGCAGAGACGACACTCTCGCTCCTCCTACTAAGCTGTCGTTTACGACGCTGGAACCGCTCTTCCTCCTCCTGTTTGGCGCGCTGACGGATCTGTTCGGCATCTTTGCCGCGGTAGTAGCGCGCAAGTTCGGGATCCAGCTGGAGCAGGTCGGAACCGTGGTGGGCGGCGTGGGTTGGACCGGGCTCGTCTTCGTCCGACGAGAGGGCGTGTGTCGGGTGGTACGAGGCGAGGTGGCGGCGTACGAGTTGGCGCGCGGCTCTTAGCTCTACCCTCGAGTGGAGAAGATGAGAAGTGATGGTATCGTAGGATAGAAGAAGAAGGGGGAAAGTGGGATTCAGTTGTCGGCGACACGCCATCCTCCCAAGCGAGGAGTAGCAACGAATAAGAAAGCAAGCAAGGGCGACGGCGGCTACGTACGGACTTCAGGAATCTCCGGAGGCGGTGTAACGCTCGGACTACGTCTGCGCTTTGCCGCCTCTTCTGCCTTTGCCTTTGTCTTGACCTTTCTGCTTGCGCCTGTTGCTGAGGCATGCCTTGTCCGAGTGTACCCGTCGTCGTCATTGTCATCGTCAACGACGAGGGGCAAGTCGGATTGGAGGGTGGAAGCTTTGAGCTTGCCGTCTAGGGTGGCGCCGAGCGAGGCGCGTGAGCGGGAGATGGCGTGGGCGTCGGAACGCGAGGCGCTGTCGGAGGTGTAGGCGGAGGAGGCGGAGGAGGCGGAGGAGGCGGAGCGCGCACGCCGGGGTTGGCGCATGAAGAAGGAGATGTCGTCTTCGTCGGACATTTGGGTGTGGGTGGTGGTAGAGGGGAGAGAGAAGGGAGAGGGGGCGATGTTGGTGGTGGTGGTGGTGGTGGTGGTGTGTGGTGGAGCGGAAGCGGAAGGCGGCAGTGGGTGAGGTTTAGGGTTGGATGGGGCGTAACACTTCTGAATTAGGGGGCTCACCACGCATAACCATGGTACTATTGCGAGTGAGTTTGTTTTGAAGAATGATGTTTGAATTGTATTGTTTGGCGTGTGCATGTTTGCGTTGGGCGTTTCAAGGGGCAAAGATGAAAACGCCAACCACACAACCACACAACCACACAGCCACACAGCCACACAGCCACACAACCACACAACCACACAACCACAGAGGGTCCATGCGCCGCGCCTCGCAGATGCCTGCCAGCAAAGCCGCCATGTATGTATGCAATTGGTGATTCTGATGGCCGATTTTATTCCCTCTCCGTCTCCCTTTCTCTCTCTCTCTCTCTTTTTCTCCCTCTCTCCTCTCCACATCGCTTCACCACCCCCCCCCCTTCCTCGTTCCTGTTCTTCCCACCACTTGTCCACTTCCGCCGTCGCCATGCTACCCAACCTCACCCGCATCTCGGTGCGCGCCCTGCTCTTGCAGGCCGTCAACTTCCTCACCGTCATCTCGACGGCCCTCGCCATGTGGAAGGGCCTCTCGGTGCTCACCAACACCGAATCCCCCGTCGTCGTCGTCCTCTCCGGCTCCATGGAGCCTGCATTTTACCGCGGCGACCTCCTCTTCCTCTCCATGCCCGACTCCAAGCTCGAGGTTGGCGATATCCCTGTATTCAAGGTGCCCGGTGCCCATATCCCCATTGTGCACCGCGTGCTCGAGGCGCATGATCTGTATGTTCCAATCTCCACCTTCGTTCTCTCCACTATCCTTCACAGTCACAGATATCTATGGAGAGAGAGAGAGAAAATGGAGGCAGGATGCTGATACAAAAAGAAGCGACTTTCTTGCACCTCTCCGTTGGAAATCTGGCGATCGACATCGACAGGAGCGACGGAGAACAGCTCCTCCTCACAAAGGGCGACAACAACGAAGCAGATGACATCGCCCTCTACAACGGCGCGCGCTGGATGAAGAGGAAAAACGTCGTCGGCAAGGTCCGAGGGTACGTCCCCCCTACTCCCGCCCCCTTTGTTTATCCTCCCCTACCCTTAAGTCTAACGTCGTCCTTTTGGTTTCCATGCTGCGCCGGTTCGATGGGACAGCTACATGCCCTACGTCGGCTACGTCACCATTGCGCTCAACGACTACCCCAAGCTCAAGTACCTCCTCCTCGGAGGTATGGGCCTCTCGCTCCTGTTCCAAAAAGAGTAGTTGTCCCTCGCCTTTTTCCCCTTTTTGCATGCGTGCGAGGAAACGGGAGATGAACGCAACGGCAATGCACAGATCTACAGACACACCCGACCCCCCTCCCTTTCCTGCATCGTGGCTCGAAGCTTGGCGCGAGACGGATGTCGATCCTTATCCACACTTGGGGCAACGAGTACAACCCACCGCCAAGCGCGGACCAAAACCCCGAGACCCACACAGCGCGCCTCGAGGAAAGCAGGTGGAAAACGAACGTTTGAGCGCCTCTCGGGCTCGAAATGGATTGTGTGGTTGCATACAAGAGGTGAATCCAGGGTCAAGAGGGGAGGGCTAGGTAAGCGAAAGTTGTAGAAAAGAGAGAAAAACAGGGGGGAAAAGAGCAGCTCTACCACGCCCGAAACTCCGCCACCGTAAGCTAGCTACCTCGGCGCCCTCGGACCAAAATTAACGCTAAACGGGTTCAAAATATCCCTTTTTCCCGCCAAGAACCCGGGTACCACTGCCTTTGCCGTCGCCGTCGCTGCTGCTGCTGGGGTTGTCGAATCCTGCGCCGGGGGTGGCTGAGCGGCGTTGGCATCCTGGTTAGCCTTTTCGGCGTCTTGTTTAGCCTTCTGGGCCCTTTTTTCGGCCTTTTGGGCTTTTTTGGCGGCTTGCAGTTTGGCAGCTTTGCGAGCGGCTTTGCGGGCGGCGAGGGGGTCGAGGGACCGCGTGTCGACGCCGGCGGGGCCGGTGGTGGTGGGGTAGGGGAGTGGGTGGAGGGAGGTGGAGGGGTGGTAGGCGTGTGGGGGCAGCCAGGGTGCCGAGGGTGGTGGGACTGGTGCGATGACGGGCGCGGGAGCGGGCATAGGGGCGGGCATGGGGGCGGGAGCTGGCATCCCCACCGGTGGGTGCGGTACTGTCGGATTAAACGGCGCCACCTGCGCCGGAAACGCACCCACCATTTGTGTTCCCTTTATCTCTGCCCTCCCCGTCACCGGATCAAAATTCAAATGCCTACTCTTGATCGCGAAAAGATCCGCAATCTCATGTTCCAGGTTTCGTTTGGCCTCTCGAATCTTGCCGACGTCTTCAAACATGACAGCCACCTCTTTAGACAGGGTGCGCTTCAGTTCGTCGGCGTGGGCGTTGATGTTGTGCCGCAGCATTTCGCGCGCCGCCGAATTGACCGCTTCCACCAGCTTGCCGTTCTGCTCGGTCGTGGTGCGTAGCAGCGAAGAGGCAAGCTCCTTGATCGCAGCGTCGGCAGATTGGTGGCTGGCTCGTTCGGCTTCTCGCTGCGTGTTGAGCATCGTTACGAGCGATTCGATCGCTGCATGATAGAAAAACCAAAAATTAAAAGAAAAAACGTTCGTCATCAGCCGCCATCCTCCCATCCTCTTCAACCATCACCATCACCATCACCATCACCACCAC
>JALNIF010001301.1:0-13862 GCA_026284005.1 Thecaphora frezii | reverse complement strand
CCATTGTCATTGCCAGCACCACAATGGACCATCAAGACCTCTATCATACTTGCTTGCTTTCTCCAGGACATGGCAGACATGGTTGTGCTGCTTTCCATTGCCAGTGCAGCACATCATCATTGTGGTTGTGTCTTCAGGGGTGATGCTGTGATATACAATGAGCTGAAGCTGTGGGGGACCCCATATTACAAGACAAACTTTGGGTATAATCTGCAAGAGTTCAAGACCATCCATGCAGCACTGAAGATACCCTGAGGAAGTACTTACCAGGTATGGCAATCACTTTGACATTCATTTGGCACTGTTGATGATGTTGTTGTACCTGCACAGGTGCTTGTATTGAGGGATAACCAGTCAGTTTGGGTTGGTCAGCATCAAGGACATGTGCAGTAACAGGGATGGTGGTCGAGATCCTGGTCCACAAGTGGGGACATACCTTGCACCTCTGCAATGGAGGAAGAGGGTTGCTCCATCATGAGCGCTTGGTGGCATACAAGTCAGCAAATGCAGCAGCATCTAGGTACAGAGGAGTCTTTGGGTTTGTGGATGGTATGTTTTGTCCAATTGCCAGGCCAAACAGAAGGTTATTTAGTCAGGAGGTGGTCTACAACAGGTGGGAACATCAACATGGCCTCAAGTACCAGTTAGTTAGATGGTGAGGATAGGGGCAATCTGGATTCCTGAGGTTGATTGTGTATGATGTTCAGAAGGGAGGAGATGAGCGAGGAACTGGAAGTCTAAATACAGGTGATGTGTCAGGGGATGATCAGTGCCAGCTGGCACTGACATGGCACATGTTAGGGCCCATGCCAGGGGCCTGCTCCAGGACAGAGAATAGGGGCTGCCAGTGGGGGTGTGCCTGGTGGGACAATGCCTCTGGATGGCTAGCGTAGATAGACAATGGGGCCAAGCTTATGAGGCTGGCCCTAGGCATGTATATATATAGCTAGCTTGCCTCACTGTGTAGACTGGATGGCCCCTCATCCAGTCTAGTCAATACCACACCCCATGTTAGCTTGCCACATCGACATGTTCAGTCTGTGGAGAGCCTGGGGCCTGTGACTATGATGCCTGACAACATCCCATTATTACTATATCTTACATTCCCAACCACCTGCACCTGTAGCTTTGGCAAACAGTGCTTGCCAATGTTACAGATGGCAAACCCCCGCTTGGTACTGGTCTTGTGTGAGCCTCTGGTGTGAGCACCAAGGCAGAGGGGCCTTACATTCTGGGAGCAAAGTTGAAAGTTGGTGGGATGTGCCACATCAGTGCCAGCTGGCACCAATCATCCCCTGACATGTCACCTGTATTTAGACTTCCAGCTCCTCACTCATCTCCTCCCTCCTGATTATCACCATCCACAACCAACCTCAGGAATCCATTTCACCCTCCATCCTCACCATCTAACTAGCAACTTAATCCCACCACATCAAGTCACTCCAACTTCCTCGACCAATTGCCCTCAAGGCTGGGGTCCCCCTGTAACAGGACCCAGGATCGGGAATGCATCACAATCGGGCGGCGTAGCTGGCTCCGGCTGGGAATGTGCCAGGGCAGCGCCATAAGTGTTCCCACCTGGCAGGAATGTGCCAAGTGGCAGACTAAGGGGATTGGATCCAGCAGCACTGGGAACTGGCCCCAGTGGCTGCAAGGCTGGTTCTGAGTACTGGAAACCAGCCACAGGTGTGCCATGGTGGATTCCGGGCTCAAGGGCCAGGAAGGCCATACCTATGCTGGGGGGCACCATCTCCTAGATTGGATCCCCATCCATTCTAGTCATTGTACACATAGTGTTAGCTCTATCTAAGGAGCTCAATGCCTTGGTACCATAGTACTAGCAAACCACTCTGATCTCTGCCACACCTATCCTCTGTACTCTGCCTTACCTCTGCCTACAGTGTGCAACAGCGCTTGTAGGCCACTGACAGAACCACTTGCCACCACTAGTTGCTCCAGCCTCTGGTGTGAGTGCTGATAACAATGTCCATCCCTCAACAATACAGGAACCTGCTCCAACCATGCCATAACACATTCCCAGCTACAGGAACATGCCACAGCCCCTCCATAACCGGTTCCCACCCAGGAACGGAGCACTGCTGTTACACCGGCCATGCCACCTTTGTGGCTGGTTCCCAGCATTTGGGTCCAGTCCTTCTGGTCCGCTGCCTAACCTGTTCCCCTTGGGTGGGAACACATTATGGTCTTGCCCTGATGTGTTCCTGTCTGGGACCAGCTAGTCCAGCCCACTGGTGCTACAGCCTCCTCCGCTATCCTCCATTCCTGAACAGCCCTGGCGGGTCCTATCTGTGCCTTCCTGTAACAAAAAGCACCATGGGCCTTTGGAATCATTCTAGCCTTATTCCCATTTTGGCTGGTTACTGAAGCACAGGTCAGGGCAGTGTCTTCCTGCACTGTAGGGCTTCCTGGGCCACATCAAGGCAGAAAGCTGCAAGGTGTGGCTGAGTTGACATGCCAGAGGCTGGAGCAACTACTGGTTGGAGCAGGTTCCTGTATTGTTGAGGGACAGACATCATTATTGGCACTCATGCCAGAGGCTGGAGCAACTAGTGGTGGCAGGTGGTTCTGTCAGTGGCCTACAAGCGCTGTTGTACACTGTAGGCAGAGGTAAGACAGAGTATGGAGGAGCATATGACAGAGAGTGGGTGAGATTGCTAGCACAATGGTACAGAGGCATCAATCTCTTTTGAGAGAGCTAGCACTATGTGTACAATGGCTAGACTGTATAGGGATCCAGTCTAAGGTTTGGTGCCCTCCAGTGTAGGTGTGGGCCCAGCCCTTTGTGTCTCACATGCTGTTGCCAGCTGGCTTTGGAACCAGGTACTGCATGCCTGTGGCTGGTTCCTAGCTACTCAGAACTGGCCATGTCATGTCTATGGCTGGTTCCCAGTCACTTGGAACCAGCCACATCACCTCTATGGCTGGCTCCCAGCATTTGGGTCTGGTCCTTCAGATCTGCTGTGTAACCTGTTCCCATTGGGTGGGAATGTATTAGGGTGTTGCCCTGGCATGTTCCAGGCCAGGAACTAGCTACACCCAATTTGGGATGTGTTCCCAATCTGATTTGTTGGTCCACTTCTGCTTCAGCTTCCTCCCCAGATGGACCCTGGTGGGTCCTAGCCATGCCTCCTGTATCACCCACCTAGGATGGAGCACCACCATTACAGGGACTTCCAGCTCCTCACTCCATCCTCACAGTCTAACTGTAGGAGCCCGACACCTCTGTACCATAGCACTGTTGGACCAAACCAGAGGGGCTCTTGGCCAAGTAGTAAGGTAGTAGCAGCAGCAAGCCACCACACGGTATTTGGAGCCAAGGGGTGCAAATGCAGGATGGACTCATACTCTACCACACTTTGTCCTAAGTTTGTGCACGGTGTAGAGCAGTGCTTGTATGAATTGTAAGTTAGTTGTTATTCTGCCAACTGACGATGCCAAAGGCAAAAGTACGAGGGTTTGGAGGTGAAGGTGCAAGGCGGTTGGAGCTGAGCTGGACTTGAAACTGGTGCAAACAGACACGCATCACATCATATGTTGGATTGAGCCGTGCAGGCTTAGTCGGCGCAGTCGGAACGGCTTACGATCAAGGTGGTTAGAGAATTCGTATGGTTGCAGGTGTACTTAAGCCAACGCGCGCATCGCCATCTTTGTTGCTCGGTGCGCACTGCGCCCTCTTCCTGTCCACCATCCCGCCACCGGCGTCGTCGCCATCCCTTCCTTCGTTTGCGTGTTCCCGCTTTGCTTGCCGCCTTGCGGTGAGCGTCCACCCACTGCCGCACTCCCTTCACCATGGACCCTTGGGCCAGCCCGTGGACAGACGACAACGATGACCCTCCACCCGTCGCCGCCGACACCAGCACCTCTTCGCAGCTCCATGCGCGCTATGATCTGAACCCTGCAGCAGTCGTCGCTCCTTCTCTGCCTTCTCTCCCAGTCGAATCGTCCGACCCGTGGTCAAAGGATGACAGCGTACAGCTCCCGTCCCACCTCAACCTTCCACCAAGCACCCCCATAAGCTTGCAACCCGCTGAAAAGCCTCCAGCTCTCAGCAAGCTTCCATCCTCGCTCTTTTCCTCCGCCTCTCCATGGAATGACGGTGCAGACTACGATCCTCCCACACTCTTACACTCGTCCAAAAACGAGCCATTCACCCCAAACGAGCACCATCGGCCAGCCAGCTTCGACCTATCTCGTGCAGAAGTTGATCCGTGGTCTTCGACGCCTCAAAATGCTATCACACTCCCCCTCGCTGCAGCACCTGCTGAGGAGCGTTTATCAAAACCTTTTGGCAGCGCATCGTTAGCCGAAAGCGAACCGACTTCAGAGCACGCCCAGAGCTGGCACGGAGGCAACGAGGGCTGGGCATCCTCGGCACTCTCCCCAACCCTTCCTTCCACTGCTACCGCAAGCGAGACCGTTGCCAGATTCGGCGGGAGTGAAGCTGCGACTCAAGGTCTCGACGCAGATGGACATGACACTGCAGTTGGAAAAGAGCTCGAGGACGACGTCTGGGCAGCAGCAGCCGCTCAAAAAAAGAAAAAGGAAAGGCAGCTACCTTCGCACGAGGTAGACATGCTGAAGCTTGAAGCCAGGCGCATGGTTTTCGCCCCTAATGATGTGGAAGCTTTAGCTGCAACATTCAAGATGGACTTCGCCGGAGATGAAGGTTGGGAGAGCCTTTTTGGCAAACAAGGAAGCAAAGCAGGCATCTTGCGCGACCTCGAGCAGATGCCGAGCGGGGCATCAAGACACGACGGTATCAGCGTGGGTCCAATGTCGAGCAATGCTCAGAGCACCTCGGCACAGGCGCGGGATGCCGTTCGTAAGACGGAAGGCAAGGGCGTCAAGCTGGCAGCTCCTGAAGGCAGCAGCTCCTGGAAGAGGCGCTCCAGGATGCTTCCCAAGCCTGATTGGGACATGGATGGAACACGAGACCAACTCACCAGCTCAGATCCTATAAGCGTCTCGAGACAGAGTTTGGACCAAGACAGCAAGAGCAAAGCAGGACCTGGGTGGTACCTTACAACTAGCAAGGACAACCGGCAAAGTTCTGGAGGAAGCCTCTTCGCAAATCTGTTCAAGATCCGTCAAGTATCCTCAAGCTCTGTGCAGAGTCCCAACTTGAGCAATCCCAGCTCCTCACCAAGGGCGAGCATGGAACAAGCCCCTAGAGCCTCGTACGAGCGACCCACGTGCTCAGCTCAGACTTTAGGGACGAGTGCATCAGAAACGTCTGATGAACAGTCACGCCAAGAGCCGACGTCTGTGTACACCGACGATTCCGCTGGCCCTGACCTGATGCAGCTAGGAAGCGCTACGAACCAAGCCACATCGCTCCCCGATACCAATGCGAAAGTCGCGAGCAAGCCGTCTATTCTGAGCCGATGGACAACTCGACAACTCTTCGGGTCCAAGTCGGCTAGGCCCAACACTGGACTAGCGGAAAGCTCAGGGTTCAACGAGGACGATCTCGACTGGCTCGATAGCAAGTCGGGGACTCAGTCAGGAGCCGTAGACGAAAATGGCTCTCATGATGATGGCTTTGACGCATTTGACGTCCGAAGCATCTCGAGTAGTGTTCAGCCTCGCTTCCACCGCTTCAACAAGCAGTTCGGCAACCTGATGGACGATGACGATGATGACGACTACACCTTCAATGGTGTGAGTGCAAGCACCACTCAGTCTCGAAGCGCCCAGACAGCCGCTGCTAGCGCTGAAACGAGCTTGGGGTTGGTAAAGCAACCAGGCTCCAAACAGGGCGTGCCATCTCGAGATGGGGACCGTCCAGATGTCGTGCAGTCAACTTCAGGATGGAAGGCCCTCGAGTGGGACCTGGCACCAGAACCTTCACAACGAAATATACCCCTCGGCCATCACGGCACGACATCCTCACCCAAACCACAGGAGTGCATGGGCAATAGTACTGTGGCTGCATCAAATTCAGCATACCTACCACACATCCGTCCACCTCTCAAGGGTGACGACTACATGAGTCGGGCAGCTCCCCGGCTGCCACCGCCTCCAGCCTCGCATCGGACCTCCCTACCACCTCCCGCTTCCCAGCCAGCCTCGCTGCCCCCTCCACCGTGTGCGACCCGATCGCCTGAATCGGACAAGCAGAGCCAGACGTCTGCGGCAAATAGCTTGCTCTTCTCTGACTTTGTGACGACCACCGACAGTCGTCAGCCGGGTCCAGCTATTGCACCGACCTTGGCTCCGGCACCTCGATCTGGTACGCCGCAACTGAGCCAGGGAAAGGCGTTGACAGCAGATGATCTTAGCTTTTTTGACAGTCTGTAATCCGATGCGAATGCGACCACCTGTGCCCAAACTGGCCCGCCTTTCTTGTGCATGTCCACATACGGTGGAACGGCTGGAGCAGCACCAGATAGTCACAGTCCTTCCCTTCGGATTCGAGCAAGTCAAGATGCCAGTTGGGATTGATAGGATGGACAGAGGCTCATTTCGATCCCTTGGTCTCTTTGAAGAGGACATGCTGGCGAACTACAAGGTTTGAATGGTGCAAAGCGACAAATCAGGACGGAAGCTGGGGTTTTAGCTGCGCAAAGACCCATGAGTACAGGCCAGGAAAGAACATTTAAGATAGCGTTGCTCACTCTTCGGATCGTATTTCATCATGCTTAGCTTGTCGGCGACCCTCGTCCTTCGCGTGGTGTACATATATCCCGTGCCCGCCGTGGAAAGGAGCCGAGCAATGACAACCCTAAACATGGACATGGCAGCAAAGATTGCGAAATGAATTGTAAACCAAGCCATCAAGGGCGCTGCATTCATTTATGCCAATGTAGCTGGGGATACGGCTGGAGCTGGACGTATCATGTATCTCACCTTGCCTTTGACTTGGCCGCCATCTTGCTAGGTTGCTGACGTGTCTGTGTGTGTAGTTACGTGGCAGCGAAAAGTAAAGCTTGTGCTTGCAGCCCGTAGCAATGTAAGAAAGGAAGATGGCAACACAAGGTAAGGCGAATTCTGCAAGGTGGAGGGGAGGCTGAGGATGGTGGCGAAGTGTGAGGACGATAGCAGTGAGTGCGCCTGCATAATTCCTAAAGAGGTTTTGCAAATTCCGGATCCGGATCCCGCGTTTGTTCTTCACGTGATTTTGGATTGAAGTATCCGAATTCCGAGCACCATTCACGTTGCCTCCACGTAACCATAACCACGTTCGCAAGCTGTTGGCCATCCACCACGATCCTTCCACTTCTAAGCGTTGGCTTCCTTGTCCGCGACTCGCAACACTCGAGAACCTGACGGACCTTTCTCCGCCATGAATGGCAATCACAGTCATAATGATCAGCATAGCCCATCATTGGATCTCGCCCGACTGCTCGGCATGCCGCAAAGCTCCCACGCAATCGCAAAGTACATCGACAGCCTGAAAGCTCAACCAACCGCTGGATCGTGCGAGACGAAGGCATACAAGGATATAAAGTACTGTAATTTCAAACAACTCGGCATCAGCCTGCAATGTGAGCATGATGGCCGCTTTCCATGTTTCCTTCCTTTGGCGCGAAGCTTCGCTGATCCTTTGTCATTTCTTGACGGTGGCAACTTGAACAGACGAACCCCGGTCCGAAGGCGCCGATGCAACACAGTGCCAACCCGAGAGCTTGCAGCTCACTGCCATAGACCTATACAATGGCAAGCACGTTGACCCGCCCCATGTTGCCAAAGGCTGGCACGGATTCACAGGGCTTCCTTTCAGCCTGGCCATCATGAAGCCTTCCGGTACACGGGACAATTTAAACATCGAAGAAACCACAACAGGACAAGCGCTCGTGCAACAAATGGGCGAGCCGATACGTAAGGGGGGCGGAGGTAAAAGCGTGGTTGGTGGCATGGGCCCGGGAGCATGGATGGAGTGGAATCTGGCAGTGATTGGCCCGACGCCTCATACGCAGCAAGCCAACAGCCAAGGGGACAACATCCCGATTAAACTCATGGTAGAATTGGGCGGTCAAGCGGCTCGTGGGTCAGATCCCTGGGACCAAACGAAAGGAGGCGCAGCCACTTGGAAGACAATGACCCTGATCCTGGACGGGTAGACTATAAGCTTGACCAAGATAGGCTTGCGCGAAGAAGCCGCCAGTCGACGGATCGAATGTGGCCCAGTGCCCTCTTCGAACGGATCCTTCTGCGGTGAGCTCAGCTGAGCGACAGCTCCTTCTGAATCTCGCCGATTCTCTCCTTCCAACCGTCAACCTCCGCCATCTTTTTCTGTGCACCGCAACGATTTGACAAATGTGTAAGCATGAGCTCCTGAGGCACAGACCACTGCCAGATATGCGCATTCTCTGCTCGTAAACTTACCTCGAGGTCAGCGATTTCATTCTCCAGGCTAAGCTGCTCCGTCTCGGCACCGATGTAGTCTGTTTCCCAGGCTCCGTTCTCTCCAGTGAGGCGAAGAAGAACGTCATGGTACTTGAAAAGAGAGGGTCGGTGCGAAATGGTGACGAGGGCTACGGCGAGCCAAGAAGGGAACCCATGGGTCAAATTTCGCTGTCAACGGCCATTTCGATACGCACAGCCTCAAGCTGACCGATGTACTTACTGATACCCAAGTCCTTGGCCCGAGCGTACATGAGTCCTTCGACTGCAATCATCGAGTTTCAAAGTGGAAAATTGCGTGAGCGGTACGATCTAGAACAAGGCACAGATCGTCCCTTGCCCGGCTCACCATCCGTGGAGACAGCGCTGGTGCACTCGTCCAGAATACCAAACTTGGGTTGGTGGTAAAAGAGGCGTGCCATGCCCATCTGTGTCACCATGAGTTGCAAGGCAGGAATAAAACGAAGTCAGACAGTTTTCATCCTTGAAAGATGGGCGGAGTACCAGCGATCTCGAGTCCACTTGCCCTCTGCTTCTCGCCTCCAGACAAAACGTCCTTCCACTCCTTGCGAGTCTCCCAGCCGCCCTCTCGCAATGGTAGATAGGCAAGATGCACGTCGCGCAGGATCTTAATCAGATCGTCGTCGGTCTTGCCGCTAGCGAGGTGCTCGGGATAGGTGTAGGGATATATGACCTGGTCGCGCAGGCTGCCGGTCGACAGGTACGGTCTTTGAGGCAGGAAGAAGATGTCGTTGACCGAGGGCTTCTCCAGCTGACCCTGGAACACGGGCCAAAGCCCCGCAACGACGCGCGCAATGGCCGTCTTGCCAACACCGTTGGGACCCGTGATGAGAACGTGCTCACCCGGTTTGACGTGCAGGCTCAAATCCTTGACCAACTCTTCTCCTCCGCGCTCAAGACCCGGCGCTGGGGCCACGATTGGGACCTCGGTGAATCGGATCAGGTCGGCGCCCTCGACAACCTTGCCATGGATCTGACCGAGGTCGTAGAAGGGCTTATCCGCCGGTAGTTCGGCAGGTCTAGGCATGGCCTGGTAATGCTCCTTGTTCAAAAGGTGGAGCGTAGAAATGAGTGTGTAGACTCGCGAGGTGAAGCCCGCTAGCTCCGCCAGTTCCTTGTAGCTGTACATCAGCCGACTACCCGCATCGGCCAACGACAGCAGCAAGCGACGATTGGAGATGTAAGATTCCGTCCTCAGCGCAACGCCGCCTTTGTCGCTGCTCTTCGCCTTCGCCGCCATGGTGTCAAGGGTTTCCGAGGCAACCTTCTTTTCGTATCCAAAGAGAAAGGGCGACGCGATGATAGCATAACCGGCGGCTGACCACGCGTACTTGAGGACAAAGTCTTCCGTCATGTTGAACGCTACCCGAATCTTGAAGATGCTATTGACGTGGCGGACCAGACGCATATAGGCTCTGTTCAAGATGCTAGCCTCGATTGACGCGCCATTGTAGAAGCTGGAAGAAGACGGATTTGGCCAAGGGATATTTGAGTAGGCTGGGCCGCCAAACAAGGGGAACCAGAAGCACAACTGTGGTGGCAATGACAGTACTCACGCAATCTCCTCGGCATTAGTGATGAGACGGCTGTGAGCGCTTCGGAAGTCGCCTTCCAGCTTGGCTTCGATCGCCGCGAGCTTTCCAAAGGCGGGTGTCACCTTTCTCAGCACCCATCCCGTGACGAGGTAGTTGGCGAAGAGGCCAAGCACGCCGCCCGGTCCCAACGACCGGCTAAGTGCAAAGTTGAAGATGATTAGGTCGAGGACCGGTTTGGAGACATTGGAGTAGAGGGCGGACAGAGTCTCGCAGAATCTCGCAATGTCCGTGGTAATGTATTGGTCCGCCGAATCGAGCCGCCCGTCGAGGTTGATGATCCGGTAGAAGTTGGATTTGTCGTTGAGGTAGAGGTCGTGCACATACCGTGTCAGACGGGTGCGGAAGCCGATGGCCAGCTTAGACTGGAGGTAGCGGATCATGGCGTTGGTGTAGGTCGATGGGATCGCTAGGAGGAACCACAAACCGAGGCCGCGCAGGAAGCCCTTGCCATTCGCCGAGACCAGATCGCGAACGATGGCGCCGTCCAGCTTGGCAACCAGCATACTGAGGTAGGTGCGGAGGACGAGAAAAGAGGTGTGGAGCGCAAAAATGTAGACCTCCTTCGAATTCTTGCGCGGTATCAGGATGCGAAAGAGGGCCCTGTCGTGCGCAGCGGAGATTGTGTCGCAGGCGACAGAGGGCCAGGGTGAGCAAGAGGTTGTCGAAGAGCGTCTAATCGACGAGCAGCGAGCGACTCACTTGAGCTGGCGAAAGAATTCCTTGTTGACGCCGACCTTTTTGGCGGTGGCAGCGGCGGCGCCCCCCTCGGCCCTCATGGCTTTTGCATCTTCAATCTGAGCTTTGCGTTGGTCCTGACTACTACTAGGTTTGGCGGATGACAGGCTGGCATCTGATGTTGGAGGCAGCTGCTTGAATTCGTGGAAGTCGGCATCGAATGTCGACGGCTTCGTCGGCTTGACGGGAACTCGCGAAACACGGCCGCGATGCGGAACTAGGAGCTCGCGCGAACCATCGGGACGGGGGAGATAAACCTGACGGAGAGCGGCATCGAGGTCGTGGTACTCCCTTCTCAAACTCGACAACGACTTTTGACGGAGGGCGAGTCGGGACTGCACCAGAGCAAAGAGGCGTTTGCGCAGGGTGAAGAGGACAAGGAGCGCAGCCAGAGCGATGTTGCGGCGGCGGCCATCAGCCGAGAGAAGGCGTGCCAAAGAGGACGAGCCTACGATGGCTTGGCTCGGCCGGAGCCTCGAATGCTCCGCCATGAACGGCTGGCCGGTGGGCAAGGCGTCGGAATCGAAGGAAACGGGTGCTGGAAGGAGCGGAGAGCAGAGTTGTGATTTGGATTGGGCTGACGGACGATGCAGACGGCGCAACAGGGTTTCGCAGCAATGGGTCGTGGACGGCGCTGCGGATCAAAGCTGGGACACGACGGCCTGCGTGGTAGACAGTCGCGATAGCCCAGAGGTGGAAAGAGCGGGTCGAGGGGGCGGGAGGCCAAGAGGAGATGGTGGTCGGGAGACAGAAATGTACGGACGCTATTATTTACAATTACCAGAGCGTATGTTGGTTACGCCTCAGAGGGTCTGTGTTTGAGCGCTCGGGCAGATTTGCTGCTCGGCTCCATGCGTCAGGCTAGAGCGCCGCTTGGCCTGCACCACTCAACTCCTGTAGTTGTGAGTGCAGTTAGCGAGGTGGCATCGACGCACGCCCAGAACTCAGCGTCGCTTGGGTTGCGACGGACCGTTTGTAGTGACAAGATATTCTTATTGATTGATATTATCCGCCCACCCCGCCGCGCTGGGTGGGCAAAGACAGCTACGAGCTTTCCATGCCCTCACCACCGCTGCTTGCTTTGCTCCTCTTCTCTAACTGCGTGACACTAAGACTCTTGACTCTGAACTCAAGTATGCTATATGTACATGAAGCTGGGCCCCAGTTTGGCGGCTAGGATCCGACAGACAGCCATGTGGGGGTCAGGGTTGCGTGACCCGCGTGCCGCGACCCTGTACGGTGGGTCGTCTGCATTTCACGGGACAATCACGCTATCGGGCCTTCGGATCAACCGGCAGCCCCTTTGACGCTCCTAACCAGAACAAGTCAAGTCACAGTAATGAGTACTGTACCCGTGTGAGTCTAGCGATTTTACTCGTGCGAGATCATCGCGACCTAGCCCAACCTGGCGATTAAGTTTGGCACAACCACAGCCAGCTCAGAGCAAAGGCGTCCATCGACAACGCCTCCGAAAGGTTGGGTATTCCGCCTTGTGCGGCAGGTTCGGATGACGAGCGCAGTCAAAACGACGGTGTCACGTCGCTTGCTTGTCGGCCCAGCGCGCCACCGTAAATACCACGTCTTCCACTCATCCCCTCCCCTAAGCGGAGCATGTCGAGACAAGGGGTCGGCCCCTTTCTTCATCCCGGTCTGATGAGCGTCACATTGCTTTGCCGTCAACACTATCGTCCCCTTTCGAGTCTGAGCATGCTAAATACCTCGTCTGGCCCAGAGAAACGCTCCTCGATTCCCTCGCCACGTACTCGAGGGAATCTTGCCAGGATGCCTTGCGCACTAATTGTGCAACCATCGAAGTCCATCCAGCGCTCAAGCTAGCCCTTGTCATGAGAATGCGAGCTGGAAGCGCCTCTATGCCTGCTGGAGGCCAGGGACTGCGAGGGTTGGCAAGTCGCACCCCAGCAGCTACGTTGCCTTTACCGATCCATATTAATGATATACCAAGCGAGTAAGCTCTGTGCGGAAAGTTTGGACGATGTCGAGGGACAGCAGGCGCGGTCAGACCAAGGGGGGAGCAGGCGAGGCGAGGCAAAGGGGGGCAAACAAAGGAGATCGAGACAAGAGTAGGGGCGATTAAGATCCTTTCTTCAATAAACTATGGAATAAGAGCAAAGCTTCTCGACGCAAGAGAGCAGTAGAGCAGAGCAGTAGTGTAGTGATGCAGAGTGTAGCAGTTGTCAAGAAAGAAGCAGATGAGTTGGTGCAAAAGGGTGGATTAGCTTGGGGTCAATCGAAGGTCGAAGGGATAACTAGATCGCCAGCTTGCGCGACTTACCTGCTACTCACTTTTTCTTTTCAACTCAACATTTTGCACGGCCAAACTCACAGTCATCCGCTAAGCAAGCAGACCAATGTAATAATTTACCACAACCATTCTTAGCACCACCACTTATGTCACCCAATTGATCAATCCATCTGTTGATTCCTTACAAGGCCAAGCATCCCTCCACCCACTGGTTGCTGTAAGTACTTGCTGTCACTGCTGGCCACCACATCCATCCACTCAACCTTCCCCAAGCTCATCCACTCTCCCAATCTGCTCCCTCCCATCAAGGCCATTCCAAGCATGCCACTCAACCACCTGTCATCTGAGATCCAGCACCAGATTGTGTGGGTTTACAACAAAGAGGACATCACTGCTGCCCAGGTTGCAGCTTGCTTTGACAAGAACCCAAGCACAGTCCATAGCTTCCTTCAGCACTACCAACAGACTGGACTGATTGACAAGCTCCCCTGTGGTGGCAACTGCTACCCCTGCCTGGACCAATGCCATCTTGATTGGCTTGCACAGCATTTGGACAAATGTGGCTTCCAGCACATCAACCACTTGCAGTGCAACCTCATCACTGCTTTCCCTGCTGACTTTGATGCCAACCCAGTTGAAAGTTGGTGGGACATGCCACATCAGTGCCAGCTGGCACCAATCATCCCCTGACATGTCACCTGTATTTAGACTTCCAGCTCCTCACTCATCTCCTCCCTCCTGATTATCATGATCCATAATCATCCTCAGGAATCCAGATCAACCCCCTTCCTCACCATCTAACTGATTAAGAGTCTGAGTTGCTCTTTTGAGCTAGACCATCAGTACAACAGGTTCAGCAACTGCCACACAGTCATCAGCAC
>JALNIF010001295.1:0-14192 GCA_026284005.1 Thecaphora frezii | reverse complement strand
GGGCTCTGGCTTTGGCTTTGGTTGTTGGCAGCGTCAAAGTGGAGCTCGGCCATTCCGATATGGCGCGGACTCTTCCGACTTCCATGCTTGGCCTATCTCCGATAATACCTGGCGCCGCAAAACTGCACCCCGAGTGCCGACATTTGGGGCAAGAAGCGAGCAGGTTTTTATTTTTATTTTTATTTTTTTATTTTATTTTTTGTTTTATTTTATTTCTTTATTTTTAATCTTTAAAAAAATGAGTTGAGCTGCTGCAATTCAGGTTTGAACTGTGGAAGTCAACTTTGTGGGGCAATTCCAATTCATCTGCATGGCAGCAGCAAGAAATTTAATCGCCTCTGATCCATTGTACTTGGTATGGAATAATTAGTTCAGCTTTCATTTGCCCCAGCACTCTTGCTAATCCAATTTCATATTCTTAGCATCCCAAGCTTGTTAGGGAAGGCAGTGGGCACATTTCATGTGTTGGTCATCTTGCTGTGTTTGTTGGCCAAGCATTAAGCACCCTCAATGTCTCAACCTGAGAAAGAACCATGCAAGCCAGTGCTTGCACCTGTTACAGATAACATAGTAAGGGGACCAGCCAACAACAGAAGCATTTGGAGGACACTGAGAATGCACCAGTTGCTGATGGCCTGGGCAGGTTGGATCAGGAATGCATCAGAAACTGGGCAAAGCTGGTTCCCAACCAGGAATGCACCAGGGACTGGTTCCAGCATCCACTGGAAATGTGCCCCAGCCACATTGGGTCCAGTTCCAAGACAGGGGGTGGAGGGGGATGGCTCCAACAGCGTCTAGGAACCAGCCATAGCCAGGGTGGGGCTGGTTCTGAGGGCTGTGAGATACGGGTGGAAATCGTTACAGGAAACATGGCAAAGGGTCTGGTCAACAACAGACGATGACACCTCCAGCCAAATGGCTGGGCAAGCCAGATTGGGAACACTTCATAATTTGGATGAAACCAGTTTATTAATCCTGGCAGGTGGAGAAGGCAGCTGTTAGGAGGGGTGGGGTGAGACAGTATAGGGTCTCAGGACTGAGGGCAGGGTGGCCCTTGGAGCCAAGCAAGGCATGCAGCAAGACCAGGAAGCCTGCAGGAGTCCCCAGAAGACAACTGGAAAATGCCCATGCCGCAATGATTGATACTTGTGTGAGGTCATTGATTGTATTTAGTAGCACCTAGCCTACTTGGTACATTGTCCACAATACTACTCTACTGTTCAAGCATCTACATCAGACTGCCTACACCTTGTTACAAGGCATGGCTAGGGCCCACCAGGGTCCACCTGGGGATGGAGGATAATGGAACGAGCTGAACCAAGATTGGGAACATGCCCAAAATTGGGTGTGGCCAGTTCCCAGCTGGGAACATGCCAGGACAATGCTGTGACATGTTCCCACCCAATGGGAACTAGCTATGCTGCAACCTAAGGGAATCAGCCCCAAACTTCACTGGGAATGGGCCCCAGCCGCTGCAACCCAGCCGCTGCAAGGCTAATTTCCAGTGTGGGCCCCAGAGGAGCCAGGAACCAGCCACAGAAGCAACATGGCAAGTTCCAAGCACTGGGAACCAGCCACAGGTGCACCGTGGCAGGTTCTGGACTCAGGGGTGTAATGGCGGTGCTCCGTTCCTGGGCAGGAACCGGTTACAGTGGGGCTGTGGCATGTTCCCATGGCTGGGAACATGTTATGGCACAGTTGGAGCAGGTTCCTGTATTGCTGAGGAACAGATGTCATTATCAGTGCTCACACCAGAGGCTGGAGCAACTAGTGGTGGTGGCAGTTCTGTCAAGGGTGTACAAGCACCATTGTATGCCATAGGCAGAGGGTATGGCAGAGTATAGGATGGGAATGCTAGTACTACAGTACAGAAGCATCAAGCTCTAACAGAGAGAGCTAACACTATGTGTACGATGACTAGCCTGGATGGGGATCCAATCTATGGAGCAGCGCTGCCAGTGTAGGTATAGCCCTCCTGGCCACTAAGTCAGGAACCCATCACTGCACACCTTCAGCTGGTTACCAGTTGCTTGGAACTGGCCATGTCACATCTGTGGCTGATTCCTGGTTCCTTGGAACCGGTCATGTAGCCCCTATGGCTGGTTCCCAGTTTCCAGCTCCAGTCCTCCTGAACTGCCATGCAACCTGTTCCCCTTGGATGGGAATGTGCTACAGCACTGCCCTGGCATGTTCCTGGCCAGGAACCAGTCATGCCTGTTTTGTGACATGTTTCTGATCTGATCCCCTGGTCCACCTTTGCTACAGCCTCCTCCGCTACCCTCTGTCTACAGACAGACCCTGGTGGGCCATATCTGTGCCTCCTATAACAGGGGCTTGGATAGTTAAAGACAATTGTGGTTAAGAAAAGGGAGGAGGAGATGAGCAAGGAGCTGGAAGTCTAAATACAGGTGGCACATCAGAGTGTGAATGGTGCCAGCTGGCACTGAAGTGGCACATTCCACCAATTTCAACTTGTTATTTTCAACATTTTGATCACTATTCTTCCAGCCAAAATTGCTAACTTAGCATCTAACTTCTGGTAAAAAAAAAAAAAAAGACAATGAGTACCAGCTGGCACTGACATGGCATTTCCCATCAAATTTCGACTCTCTCCTAGCAAGAAGCAGTATTTGGATGGCAGCTGCTCTTTGACAAGCTATGGATGAGTTGTGGGCAAGAGATGCTGGAGCTGTGCCTTGACTTTGGTTGGCAGCATAGCAGCAGCAGTGGAGCAGTGAATGATAGCAGTGGCTTTGTTGTGAGTAGTTCTCGGCCGAGTCTATTCGACCAGAGGCGACACCTGACCTCCACATATGATGACTACTTTACAGATGTTCGTCTGCTGTGAAACGCATCGTAATCGCTTTGGCCTCGCGGATGCTCTTTGCAACGCCTTATCCTCCTCCTTCATCCTCTCACACCCGACGGAGACAGTCCAGACAACACTTCGAAAATGGAAGCGACCGACTCGCTCCTTGAGAGGGCTTCCTTGCTCCCGTTCCATCAGGCCATCATCAATTCTCTCGTGCCCGGGCCTGACGATTCACCCGATGAAGGTGATGCCCTTGTCATCCTGGCGAGGGGCCTAGGTATGCGCCGGATAGTCAGCACTATCCTTAGGATCTACGATGGTCCCCAAAATCTTGTTATACTCGTCAACGCTTCGTCCGAAGAGGAAGTCGGCATCGGTGAGGAGCTCACTACTCTGGGTGTCAGGAAACCCGGTATGCGACCGATTCATCATGAGATGCCCGCCAAGCAAAGGTGCGAGTCAGTCAAGGAGTAGCATGAGCTTTTACCCTCCATAGCTGACATGCTATCCTTGTGTGCCCCTCGGCTTCTTAGGCAGGAGACGTATCTGTCTGGCGGCATTTTGAGCGTTACTTCCCGCATCTTGGTCGTCGACATGCTGAGCAAGCGGATACCGACCGCGCTGATTACGGGTCTAGTGGTGATGCACGCTGAGAGGTGAGTGAGACGAGAGCAGAGATGTGAGCTAGGGTCCTAAAGATGCTCATTCGTCTTACCCGCTTGACGATTCGTAAATCCTTCAGGGTAACACCAACTTCCATCGAAGCCTTCATTCTCCGGATATACCGACAAGAGAACAAGGTATGCTGGCATACCACTGCGGTGTCAGTGCTTAGGACTGAAAGCTGATGAGCTGATCTCGAGCCCTTCTTTGTCGTATCAGGAGGGCTTCTTGAAAGCCTTTTCAGACGATCCGGAGCACTTCACTATTGGAGTGAGCCCTCTGCAAACAGTGATGAGCCAGCTGAGGATCCGAAAGGTGGAGTTGTGGCCTCGGTAGGTTGCCAGGTCCCCCGATTCCCTCTGCTCTCCTCAAACCCATATTGAAGGATCGTTGTCTCGCCAAAACCTCTAGGTTCCATAAGCAAACAAACAAGGATCTCGGTCAGCGGAAAGCGGACGTTATTGAGCTCCATCAGCCACTGAGCCGCTCGATGCGCGATATACAAACCGCCATCGTGGAGTGTCTGGATGCGACCTTATCTGAGCTAAAGCGAGGAAACGGAAACGTAAGTGTTTCCCAACAAGCCCTCAAGCTGTGGATCCTATCCTGAAAAGGACGTCGTTGACTTCAGAATTGTTGCCCCTCCCCAATTTTCGTCAGGTGGAAACGGACGACTTCTCCATCGAGAACGCCATCTTCAGGGCGTTTGATGTCATGGTCAGGCGCCAGCTCGACCCAATTTGGCATCGTGTGAGCGGAAAGACCAAACAACTTGTTGGAGATCTGACTACCCTCAGGAGCTTGTTGAAGTGAGTGCAGCTCCGGGAAAAAGGGAAGGGGGAGAGGGGACCATTCGGCAAAACTAATCAGCTCTGAAACCCTTTAAATACACAGTTACTTGCTTACCTACGATGCTGTGACGTTTAACTCGTTCCTGGAGACCATACTCGCCAGCAATACCGCGACTGTCAGCGGAACAGCAAGGCAGAATCAGTCCCCTTGGCTCTATATGGACGCAGCCAACACCATTTTCATTGAGGCTAAGCGAAGAGCCTACATATGGAACGAGAAGAACGCAGATATCCCGGCTTCGGTCGAAGATGACGTCGACGAAGACGCCGAGGAAGCCCTGCGAGAGGCCGAGGCTGGCGCAAGCTCGGTTCGAGGCGAGGGTGTCGGCACCGACGAAACGCTCGTCCCCAAAGAGGTGACTCCAGTGCTCGAAGAGCTACCGAAATGGCAGCTGCTGAAGGATGTGTTGGATGAGATCGAGCAAGAGATACACTTTTCCGAAGTGGACTTGACAGGTCCGACGAACAACACGATCTTGATCATGACAAACTCTGAGCGCACCTGCTCGCAAATCCGCGAGATCCTCTCGACCATGCACCTGTGTCCGGAAAACAGCCCCGGAAAGCTGTTGATGCGGAAACTCTTACGCAACTACTTCTTTTGGAAAGGCGGACTCGGCAAGCTCAACGCCAATCTGAAGAACGACGGGCAAGCCTCTACCCCGGCTTCCAGTACTGATCGGGCCGAGCGACCAGGCCAGGGCGAAGGAACAACGTCTGAAGCTTTGAAACGCAAAGCAGCGTTCCAGCGTAGTTGGCAACCTCAGTACAAGAGGCGGCGGCAGCGAGGCGGCGGCACGAGCGCATCTAGCAGCCGCTTTGCCAACGTTGCTGCACCGACGGGTGGTGCCAGTGCACTCGAAGAGGAAGCTGGACACGTCTCGAATTTGTGAGTGCTCACCCGAGAGTCCGGGGCTGTATTATGTTTGCGCTCGCCAAACTAAAATCTTTCTTTCAGCATCGACTCCGCTCTATCTCGAGCCCAAGCGGATCTCGGTGAAGAGATTGCGGGCGAGTCGTCTTCTCACGTTGTGGATATGGACGAGGTCGAGTTCGACGCCTTCTTTGGCATGTTGAGCATGGAGAATCTCGTCGTCGTACGTCCCTATCGCGGCGATCAGGACGACAAGGTGCTGCAGGAGCTACGACCACGCTTCTTTGTCATGTACGATCTGGACCCGGCCTTTGTCAGGAGGATAGAGGTCTACCGCAGCACCAACCCCGGCATCGGCGTACGTGTCTACTTCCTGATCTACGCCGACTCTGTCGAAGAGCAGCGGTATCTTAGCGCGCTCAGGAGGGAGAAGGAGGCCTTCGAGCGGCTCATCCGCGAGAAGTCCAACATGGCGCTACCATTGACGGCCGACGGTCGCCCCATGGCTGAAGACGCAGACCAACGCTTCCTGCGGACAGTCAGCAGCCGCATTGCGGGCGGGCAGCGGACCGCCACGACCGAACCGCCGAGAATCATTGTCGACATGCGCGAGTTCCGGTCAAGCCTTCCCTCGATGCTTCACGCAGCAAGCTTCCAGGTAGTCCCCTGCACGCTTCAGATTGGCGACTACATTCTTTCGCCGACAATGTGCGTGGAGCGAAAGAGCTTGGCGGATTTGGTACAGAGTTTCAACTCGGGACGTCTGTGAGTACAAATATGTCATTGGTTGTGTCTGCTAGCTTCACGGTATCTTACTCGTAGAGGGTCATGACTGTGTTCTACAATGAGGGAACAGATATACGCAGTGCGAGCTGATGGGCGTCCATTATCAGCATCCAATCCTTCTTATCGAGTTTGAGCAAGACAAGTCGTTCTCCCTGCAGGTGAGTTTAGACAGCTTTCGAAATGGCTTGGTTTTCTTTGCAGCCGTATCCGCGCTGACGGAAGTGGCAGGAACCCCAACTGTGCTCAGACCCTGAACGAGAGCAAACCTGCTACGCTGCGCGGCGGAGGCTCGGAGCTTGACATCCAGGCGAAGCTGGTGCTGCTCACGTCGGCGTTTCCACGGCTGCGAGTCATCTGGTCCAGCTCGCCCTTCGCCACAGCCGACATCTTTGCCGAGCTCAAGCAGAACTTTGAGGAGCCGGACGCCGCACGCGTGGCCATGGTGGGGCTCGAGGAATCGACGGGCGAGGCCGCCGACACACGAGGCCGATCTACCAACCCAAACAGCGAGCACTCGTTCAACCTCACGCCCCAGGACATGCTTCGCGCCTTGCCCGGCGTCAACACCAAAAACTATCGTTACATCATGAACCAGGTCCGGGACTTGGCTGACCTCTGCGACATGTCTGAGGACGAGCTGCGCGACCTGATTGGCGTCGAACCAAGCCGCCAGTTGCTCAACTTCATCAAGCGAGACGTTAAACTGCAACGCCAGCCACCTGGGTAGCCTCGGCGGACTTTGTATTTATAGCTCTTACTCTCTCCCACCTCGGCCCTCGGTCTGATGGCGGCATCCTCGGGAAGAGGAAGACTTGTAAACAGACTCATAGCAGGTCCATCATTCTCTCTGCGGCCTTGCGTCAAGGGTCTGCCGAGGTAGTTTTAGCGACGACGACATCAAGTCAGCTTGGTCACCACTGGCAGAGCCTAGGTGGAGCTTGCCAATTCCCTCTTGGCGGATACTTGGCGAAATGGGCTGGATTCATGAATGACCCTTTGCTAGACGCCTTCGATGTGGAGCGGCACAGCTTTGGCAGGTTGACCGTTTCCTTGCTTCCTTGCTTCCTTGTTGCGTATACGCCGCACCAACTCTACAGCGCGCGTGCGAGTAGCCACAACCAGCATCGGCGCTCCTCTGTTGGCGCTTGGTCAACTGTCCGCAGCAGCTACTCAGGTATTTCCTTCGCGAGTACAAGGGCAGATACTGATGTCTGTCACATGACAACCAAGGCGCACATCGGACACGTACAGTGACTGGTTCACGTTGCATTTACTTGTGACTGATTGGGAGAATACGAGAGAGAGTACAGGCTTCCACATTTCAGGGAGAGGCACAGCAGCAAAGGACCGCTAGGTCGGGGTCTTGTCAAAGGGGCAGAATGTATGATTTCCTACACCCATCTCTTTGCTACGAAGGGGGAACTGCGCTTTTCGGGGGTTTACGAGTTTCGGGCGATCTCCTCGGCCTTCTTCTTGACGTCCTCGATACCACCGCACATGTAGAAGGCGCTCTCGGGGAGGGCGTCGTGGTCACCACGCAGGATCTCCTTGCAAGCAGCGACGGTGTCCTTGAGCGAGACGAGCTTGCCCTCAATACCAGTGAAGACCTGAGCGACAGCGAAGGGCTGGCTCATGAACCTCTGGATCTTACGGGCACGCTCGACGGTGAGCTTGTCCTCCTCGGAAAGCTCGTCCATACCGAGAATGGCAATGATGTCCTGGAGCGACTTGTAGTCCTGGAGGAGCTTCTGAACGCCAGTGGCGATCTCGTAGTGCTCCTTACCGACGACGGCAGGGTCAAGCATACGCGACTTGGAGTCCAGGGGGTCGACGGCGGGGTAGATACCGAGCTCGGCAATACCACGCGAGAGTACGGTGGTGGCGTCCAAGTGGGCGAAGGTGGTCGCGGGGGCAGGGTCAGTCAAGTCATCGGCAGGGACGTAGACGGCCTGGACCGAGGTAATCGAGCCCTTCTTTGTGGTGGTAATTCGCTCCTGCATGACACCCATGTCGGTGGCAAGGGTGGGCTGGTAACCGACAGCTGAGGGAATACGTCCGAGAAGAGCCGAGGTCTCCGAACCGGCCTGGGTGAAACGGAAAATGTTGTCGATGAAGAGAAGCACGTCCTGACCCTCCTCGTCACGGAAGTACTCAGCGATGGTGAGGCCGGTAAGGGCGACACGGGCACGGGCACCCGGGGGCTCGTTCATCTGTCCGAAGACGAGAGCGACCTTGGAGTCACCCTCAAGGTTGATGACACCAGTCTCGATCATCTCGTGGTAAAGGTCGTTGCCCTCACGAGTTCGCTCACCGACACCGGTGAAGACGGAGTAACCACCGTGAGCCTTGGCGACGTTGTTGATGAGCTCCTGGATGAGTACGGTCTTTCCGACACCGGCACCACCGAAGAGACCAATCTTACCGCCACGGGCGTAGGGGGCAAGCAGGTCAACGACCTTGATACCGGTCTCGAGGACCTCGGCGGTGGTCGACTGGTCGACGAACGCCGGGGGCTCGACGTGAATGGGAGAGAGCTTGGTGCCCTTGATGGGGCCACGCTCGTCCATGGGCTCGCCAATGACGTTCATGATACGGCCAAGGGTGCCGGGGCCGACGGGGACCTGGATGGGAAGACCAGTGTCAAGGACCTTCTGGCCTCGAACGAGACCCTCGGTACCCTCCATGGCAATGGCACGGACGGTGTTCTATAATTCAAGAGCAAAGCGAAAAAGAGATCAGTATCCGCATGGAAAATCTCGAGGTGGCAGCAGTAAAGGCCACCGAGGGCAGTCGACACGTACCTCACCGAGGTGCTGGGCAACCTCGAGAACAAGACGTCCACCGCCGACAACGTCCTGAACCTCGAGGGCGTTGAGGATCGGAGGAAGCTGCTCGCCGTCAAACTGGACGTCGACGACGGGTCCAATGACGGTCTTAACGGCACCCTGGGCACCCTTGGAAGGGGCCTCGGTGGCAAGGCCACGAGCTGTCGAAAGCGCCGAGTACAAGCGAGAAGACTGTCAGTAAGCAACGTACTCGATAGAGAAAAAGGAATCAAGCCTTAAGTGATGCGAGAGCGCCCTGGTCATGGAGCACGTCCATTCCTGGGCGGGACTGAGGGACGATCGACTCTTCTACACGCCCCTGAGTTGTTTCTTAAGTCGACAAAGGACCAGGAATGGGCGGCATCGATAGGGGAGTGTGCTATGGACCAAGGCGTAGTCGCGCATTGGCTTTGCAGAGCCGCATACGGGTAGTTTGTGGTGCTTTTGAAAGATACAGAAGGCAAGACTGGGAAGCCCGGAAGCCGTTGGGAGAGGGCCAATGACGGGCCGAAGGCGGCGGGTGGCGGAGGGCACGGATGCTAAGACTGCATTGCAGTTCAAGGGACGTGCTCGAGTGGTGGGATGGGAAGCGGGATGAAGGGGGCGGAGGGAGAAGAGAGACTTACCCTGAACGGCCGACTTGACAGCCTGGGCAATGTTTGGCATGGCGGGTCGGACGCTGGCAGCGTTGACGACGGGGAGGCGCGCGGCGGTGGAGAAGGCGGCAACATTGTGGCGGGCAGCGCGCGAGGCGGTGCGGCTGGCAGCCCGCACAGCGGATCGCTGGATGACAGGCATGGTGTTGTGTGGTGTGAGGGGTGGACGGGTAGGAAGTGGGGCGGAGGAGAGGGAGAGGTGAAGAGGAAAGGACGGACGGGAAAAAGGCAGAGGCAGAGAGGGTGCGCGCTCGAGTGTCGACTGCCCCAACCAACCAAGTCAGCCCAAAGCGGCCATCTGTGTCGCTCGGTCGGTCGCCTCGCGCGCCTCGGTTCAGCCATCCATCCATCCATCCATCCATCCAGCCAGCCATCCAGCCAGCCATCCAGCCAGCCATCCAGCCAGCCATCCAGCCAGCCAGCCAGCCAGCCAGCCAGCCAATCTTTGGCCTCGCGAAGACCTGTGTGGCTGCCTCTTGTCCGCCGCCTTCCGTCGTCGATTCGACTTTACTGATCGGAACCACCCCAGCCACAGGCGTTCAAAAAAATAAAAATAAAATAAAATAAGAATACTAAAACATCCAAAAGTGTAAATACAAACCCACAAATCGGAGCCACTACATCCACCCTTCGAATCCATTACAAACACATCACCCTCACCCCGAGCGCCGCCTCTCTTGGCCTGCGTTCGCCGTCGCCCAATTCAAACTATTTTTCAAAGTAGCCAATTCGATTAGCACAATCCTTCGTCGTCTCACGGACCAAGGCCACGAATTTCTCAAACTTTTCTCGTTTTATTCACAATTATGACTTCTAAATTCTCAACTACGAATTCCTTCTTCTTTCAATTCAACCAGCTTCACAACTGCCTCACCCGTCTATTACGCCTTGCGAGCCCCCATTAGCGGAGCCATACGGAGACTCGTATTTTCTCCCTTGGCGCTTCTAATCGACCTGCCGCTGCATGACTCTCGACTGGTCGTCGCCAACTCGAACTTGTGCCCGCGCCCCCTCACATTGATTGGCTCGCAGGCCAACCGAGCCACCTTGATCGAATCGGCTTCCGATCACTCGCGTGGCCCCTTCCTTTCGCCCGACATCTTTTCCACATGGCCAGCCAGCCTACCCACGACGCTAAGCAGCCCACACCACGCCCCTTGGCCCCACTCTGGTCAAACGGTTGATGCTGAGTCTTTTGCCAAGCACCGAGGCACACCCTTGATCGCCACAGCCCACTGCCAAAGGCCCCAACTGCTGTCGCCCTATCCACCATCGTCCAGCCGATCCGCCTGCGTCCAGCTTGACTCAAGTGCAATCATCGAGTAAGCGCCATGTAGGATAGATCCAGGGCGGTCCGTTGGGTTAGCCGCTGACACTTACGATGGGCTGGAACCGCCTTGACTCATAGTCTGCTCGATCCTTGTTCTGCGCTTTGTGTGTGGCAGAGCGTGGCCCTTGGGGTGTGGCTTTGAAAAAGAGTGGGGCAGAGAGGGATGTTTGCAGCATCACGGCGGCGCTCGACCAACCGGGGCTGCGGTAGCCTCTGCCTCGCGCTTACTGCGGCCTGCGTCGTCTACTATACGGCATGGGCGCTACTGACGGTAGGTGCGAGGTTGAAGCACAGGGTTGGAAACCGTGGCTACGCTGCAAGAGGCAAGATGCACTGACGCGTCCATGTTGGTTTTGCATACGGGCGCTTGGTAGCCATTTGTGCCGCAGGGGGCGGCGATGCTAGAGTGGTTTCCCGAGCGCAGCTGGGCGGTGCGGGGGCCTTCGCTGGTCCTGCTGGCGGGCCTCGGCACGGTTGCCATCTTTATCGGGCTGACGCTCCGGAGCGACTTGGAACGCGAGTGCGAGGCGTCGTAAGCGCAACCGCGTCGAGGCTGAGACGAGTTTTGTAAAACGGAAAAAAAAAAAAAAAAAAAAAAACGGCACCAACAAGCAGAGTTGTGTGGGACAAGGTGAAGCAGCGCTACACGGGATGGGGCTTCGGAGCCGCGTGGGCTCGAATGAGGTGGGCAACAACAGACCACGAATTTGAATCAGGACATGAATTGAATGTTTGACGGGAAGCTGGAAGCGGGAGGGGTAGTCTGTGCGCAGGCTTATAGGACGGCGACTTATGGCGAGCGAGGAAGATGGAGGATGTATGATTAAAGATTCTTGATGCGGCAGAGAGCTGCTGGATTCTTGCCAAAATGTGGAGAAGGCGACCCAGCGGGCAAGGCGCGGCGTGGATGCGTTCAAGATTCAATGAGAATCTTATTCTTAATTCGACTTTTTGTCGAGCATGCAGATTGGCGTGTGGTTGGGGTGGGCGTGATCGGAGACGGGCCAAGGCAATGTTATTGTATCACAAACATGATTACCAATGAGAAAGTTAATGGCAAGCTTGAATAGTGAAGAAACAAGGCGCGATTGCCGTGCTTGTGGTTGCCAGAGGGCATGACGAGCGTCAGAGCTTAGTCAAGTGTCAGTGCGAGAATAGTGCGTGGAGTGGCAGGTGAGTATCGTCGTAGTAACGAATCAGTAGACAATTATCTCGATCGCGATCGAGCCACCATCCACCCATCATCCGCGCTGCGTTTCTCTCTACCACCTTCCCATCCACCATCCACTCATCACAACAAACGCCCGCCATGATTGCCCGACAGTCTCTCCGTGCCGCTCGTCCTCTCGCCCGCCTTGCCGCTCGCCCCACCGCACGACGCTCCTACGCCTCGGCGCCCTCCCAGCCCCACGCCACTGGCAGTGACACACCTTGGGCCATCGCCTCGGCCCTCGGCTTCGGTGGCCTCTTCCTCTACCTCACCGCCCCCGGACCCAAGTCCGACTCCCGTACCGATCACAACGCTCGGCACGGTGCTGACAACCGCCTCGACGAGCCCAAGCAGCTCCCCGACGGCAGCATCGAGCACCCCGAGGGCTTTGTCGAGGTCAAGCGTCCTGTGATTCGCGACGACGCGCCCGCCGGCGACAAGGTAAGTCTGACGTACCCTCCGCCTTTCCGCATCGGCCCACGGAATGCATCCCATCCTCCTCCATCTCTGGCAGCTGCTAGCCATCCTCTCGCCCGACTGACCGTCTCACTCGTCACTGCCCGTCATGCCCCGACGCTGGCCCATCGTCACCATCGTCGCCCACAGCACCTCGACTCGATCAGCCTCTCGGACGACCACGCCTACGAGAAGGAGCTCAACAAGCCCAAGCGCACACCCTCGCTGCCCCACGACAACACCACCTTCCAGCACGGCCTCGCCGCGGCAAAGGACGGCAACCCCATCTCAGATCCCAAGAAGGTCGTCGCTGCGTAAGTGTCCCCCTCATCGCCCCCCCCCCCCCCATCCGCTCGTTCGCGTCTGCTACCGTTTGTTGGCCGCATCTCCCGCACTCACGCTCGCTGACTTACCGTATGACCATCCACCGCCGTAGTGCTCACGCCGAAAAGGAGGAGAAGGCCAACGCCAAGGCTGCTTCGTCCTAGGTATATCGCCGCCGTCTCTCGCAATGACAATGCATGCAAATCCCATCTCGATCCTGCATCTTGCACACGCCGCCCGCCTCGCAGGCGTTCTGCCGCCCACTGGACATAGAACACACCCCGAGCATGACGGCGCACAGCCGCTCTCGTGAAAAAGCTTTGCTTCGCTTTCGTGTCTACACGGGCTCATTGCTCTTTATCTCGTCGAGGCATTGACGCAGGAGGTGGACCAAACAAGACACGCTGCTGCGCCGAGAAGCCTGTGCGGACTAGTTCGAAGGCTGGTTTGACTCGACTCTTGGCACAACTCGACAGACCATGGAAAGCTCTTGGCGGGAAAGAAGGCAACATCATTAGACGCGAAGCGGAAGGCGTAATCCAGGGCGATATGGAGCGAAAGCCTCTTTTGGTTTAGCCTTCGTCCGGCGAAGGAGAAAATGGTTGCCGATAACCTGGTACACGGCGGCGTCATGGCTGTCCGGGTTGATCCGACCTCATGGTCTGATGCTCAACGCCGAGAGCGTCGGCAACGGCTCTCACCAGCCGCTCGAAATCTGCGCCAGGGGTGGCAAAGTGGGGCAGAGGTGGTTCAAAACGTGCGCTCGACGCTTCTCCGACTAGCGATCGTAAAGGCTCCTCACTTGGTGAGCGTTGCTGAAGCAACCCACTTGTGGCAGCAAAGCGGGACGATGGCGAGCGTGAGGAACCCATGGGTGCGTGCTGGTGCGGCGGGGGCGGAAGAAGGGCGGATGGTTTCGGTCGCATATCCGCCAAGGTGCCCTTTGAACGTGCACCCAAGGCTTGCGGTGTGTGATCCGGCCCAAGCCGGTCCGAGGGCGCAACGGCCGTGATGTCCGCACGTCTGGGTTTGCATGCTGTGAGAAAAGCCCTCGACACTGAAGCGGCGAAGGATTCGGGGGTCACGTCAGTCACTTGAAGCTGCTCGTGATGGCGTTCAACGCTGTTGGTGCCCGTCGCACTCGAGTGGGCTTCCGATGCGCGAGTGTTAGTGCCTGGCAGTAGCGCTTCGCTGCACACAACATCTGCCGACGTTGCTTGCTCCGTGGTACCGTTGCAAACCAACCCAAGGTGCTCTTTGCTGAGCAGCTCGCGTGCCTTTTGGACGATCCGAATTCGCTGTGTCACCGTGAAAACTGATCGATGAAGCAGTCACAACCTCGGTTCAGCCACGCGTTTCACGAAAAGACGCGTAAAAAAAAAAAAAAAAAAAAAAAAAAAAAAAA
>JALNIF010001289.1:0-12478 GCA_026284005.1 Thecaphora frezii | reverse complement strand
TCACTCTCTCCCTCTCCCTCTCTCCTCGCCCGTCTCTCTTGATCTCCCTCCTCCATGCTCTTTTTCTGCCCCTCCTTGGCGTGCGTGGGTGTTGGCTTGCGCTTGTGCTTGTGCGTCCGGTTGCGCGTGTTGAGAGGGTCGAATCGAATTTGAGGATGCTTAATTCTTGGAATACAAATTCGAAAAGCAGGGGCTTGTTACGCCTCGCCCGCCAGGTAGCCATTCTCTCAGCCCACTCTACTCTTGTGACTCTTGCCCCTGTGTTGCTGCTTCTGTGCAGTCTGCCTACATACATGTACAGTTAGTTGCGCTAAGACAACGGCTTCCCCTGTAAAGCATTAAAGGTCGCAAGTAGTAGCCCATCAGCCAGCCTGCCGCCTCTTTGGCCGCGTTCTGGCTGCACAATCGCCCTGCTCCACGCCTCTTTGGGTTTCCTTGCCAGCCGGCCCTGCTCTCCCCCACTAGACCGAGGGTCAAGTCGAGTCGAATTAGACGTCGTCTGCGTACGTGCTTGCATGGTTGCGAGGACAACGTCTAGCATGACATATTATCGACCTATATTACTTATTTACAGCAGCGCTACTGGTATCAATATGAATGTGATGGTGGATATTATTATGTTAGAATACATCTATGTATCGAAATACAGATCGGTATATCTTGCATGTGGCTAGGGTGGGCTGTGCGTGGTCGAGAGTAGCAGTATATGGGTGTTGGAAAGTGCGTCGGTATAGTGGCATCACCTCCGCAAAACCGCGATGAAACGTTGCGCGGCCGGCTGACCACCGAACGGCCAAGCCTCGGTCAGGAGGAGGCTGAGGCGGGCGGGTGAATCCGAACTCGTAAAGAGTGAGCCGGCACCTAAAATAAAACCAAAGTTAAAGCGCACCGGTGTGGTATAGGGGAGTATTACATCACAGGAGTGGTGAAAGTGTGCGGAGAATTATGGGGAAAACGGTTACAACACTCAAGCTATTCTGATTACTTACGACTAGTTAGAGCACGCCCACTCAAAGGGAAAGGCGTAGGTAGGTAGGAGCGCTAACTACGGGAAAGTAACTCACCGCCCAAGCAAACTCGACCAGCAGGCGTGGCGTGGCGTGGCGTGGCGTAGCGTTAAGCCCAAACGCACTCACTTGGAAGGGCGGGCTGCGCGAAACGTTTTAGCCACAGGCGCTCGCCCTCGCTCGCCTTTGCCCACTGGCCCACTTCGTCCCCATGGCCACCGCCGCCTTTGCGTCTTGGCCTCGCCCCCTTCCTTGGCCCGAGGCCCGAGCCAAGCCTTTTCCACACCGAGACGAGCAACCTTTGGCGTGCTTCAGCGTCCTTGTCGTGCACGTCTACTGCACAGGGCCCACAGAGGTGGGAGCCTCTTGAACCTGCTGCGACGCGCGACTTCGGGCGAGGAGCGGGCGAGGAGCGGGCCATAGACGCCAAACGGCGGTTGGCAGCAGCAGGCCAGGGGCGGTCGTAGACTGGGTGCCATGGGCGACCAAAGGTGTCGCGCACCCACACTCTGCGAGGGTGCGGGAATCCCTTCGACCTTCGGTGGGCTGCATCCCCGCAACAAAGAAGTACATGGTCGGACGGTGCGAGGCTCCGTCCCAAGCGCAGCTTAGGCTGTTCGGCGCCCGTCGTGGTGGGGTCGTTCCGTGGATGCGGCGCATGGCGGTGTTACGAGCGTTGCCAAGTCGGCAAAGGTACCAGGCTACAGGTGGGTACATACGCTTTGCGGCCCTGATGATGGTCGGCCTGGCTTAGCGTCGGCCTGCTCTGCACTCGCCCCTGCGTGCCGTGGTCACGAAGAGGCGAGGGGTGCTTCTTGGCTCGGAAGATCGTTAGGAGGATCATCCACGCTGTCCGCCAAGCTCGGTCCCTTTTTTATTCCATCATTTTGTGAATTTTGCTCTATTTTTTGAGCCCCTTTTCTCTTCTCGAACCAAACGGGGCGCGCAGAACGAGAAGGCGAGGGAAAGCCAAGTGAGCAGCCACGACAGTCCTCGCCCGCCCCGCCCCCACCAACTTATGCTGCTGCAAGGCGTATTGTCGACATGACGCCGTGTATCTCGGTTGTCGCGCCTCTGGTCTGGCGTGCGTACCTGATGCCCTTTGCTCTTTGTCCAGCAGCTCGAGGTTGTCGCCGAGCTGGATGGACGGTGATGACACTGGGGCGATAGGAAGAGGAGTTGACCGCTTTCATAAACGGCAGGAGCTTCAATGGACCGAATGATCTAGGCAGGCTGAAAGGGAGGGCCGACCGCAAGAGCTTGGGCCGCTATCGTAAGGATCGACCGAGATGCCATCGCGAAACAGCTGGCTCTGACTCAACTCCGTAGGTACCTCTCACTGCTCTGCTCTGATCGATGGAGAAGGCCTTTTTGACCGCGCGATGACAGCAAAGGGAAACGAGGGGGAATGAATGCCAAAACCCAAGGGACGGCTCTGCACTTGGCCTCTGCTTGGCGAGACAGAAGTACATACAGGTCGCCGGAGCTGGCATGGCGAGGCGAAGCCAGGTACGATGACGAGGCGAGAGGCACAAAGTTTGAAAGCCGCGCTTCAGCAACATCGGAGTACGGTCGAAGCGGAGGTTTGCTCTGCGGTTCGGCCACAGCACCACTCTATCGGCAACACTCGCGATCCTGCTTTATCGACGAGCCCATCCGTCACCGGCGGGCCCAAGCTCGGGACCGCAAAATCCCTTGGCAGAGCCTGAAGCACGAGCACAGGCATTACTTCAAACGCAGATTACCGCGGCGAAGAGGGGGGAGTGTGGTCCCCTAACCGCGGGGCTGACCCCCAATTTTCTTCCTATATCTTTTCGTTTTTGGGTTTTGGTGTTGTTTCAGCGGCTGACGGGTGAGTGGTAGCGAAGCATCGGGAAAACGAAGCGATGCAGGGAAGCCTCCGTACGTTGCAGCTTGGATAAAGAGCCGACTGCGGCTTGGTGCCTTGGCAAGCACCGCTCCACTGCTCCGCACGGCGCGCAAGCAAGTATCGAGCACTCGGCAAACCTCGCCATTACCCTCGCGTCCTCTCGCTCCGGAACGGGATACCGAAGCGGCACAAAACCACGGCCGGCACCATGCGGGCCGATGGGGTGATTGCCGACGGAGGCGCGATGGCACTCTAGGGAAACAAAATCGAGGGATGCGCCTAGCGACTTAGACTTCTACGGCAGAGGCGATGTGGCATAACGACGATGCAGCGCGCCGCGCGAAAGGTGAGCCTAAACTGAGGTACGTGATGGGTGTTTGGGTGTGTCTATCTGTTTCGGGGGGGATGATTCATCACCAACTCTAGCTTGTGTGAGGCTTGCAAAAACGAATCGAGGGTGCGCTTTCAACAGGTAAACTTTTCCCTCCTTCGAAACCTTCCCTCGCCTCTTCTTCCGATGCGCTCCTTTTGCTTCTGTCCGGTTTTGATGGCGGCGCGGGTGAGCGAGGAGCTGCGATGCGAGAACGTCGGTGTGAAAACCAAGGGACTACGGCAGTGTGATCAAAGAAGCGATTGGATCACACATCGGTCAAGCATCCAACGGTTTCCGAAGAGCCACCCGCCGTGGTCGAGGGTGTGGTGTCAAAAGAGGGACTGCGGCCGGGATTCGATGCATGGAAGCTGCTCATCCGAAGGCGCAAGTCGGCCTTTTCTCTCACACACACACACATACCGACCCCGATCCTCCCCGATCTCCCGCTGTCTGAGAGGGCAAGCACAGACCCTCTCCACGCTAAGTTGTTGCCCATCCTGGCCTCGTAAACGTTAGAAGCGACTAGCCTGACTGACTGACTGATTATGGCCCTTCGGCCGCCTTTCTGTTATGCAACGCCAGACACTACAGATAGGAGAGAGAGAGAGAGAGAGAGAGAGAGAGAGAGAGAAAGATAGAGAGAGATCCACCCAATCCTCCGGCCAACCGATTTCCCAGCCACTCGACCCCACAAAGCTCGGCCAACGCCCTCTCCGCTTCATTTGCTCCATCTCGGTACAGACACAGACACGGGGTTGCAGAAGACCAGAGGCGTATCCACCTCGGTTGGGGTCGTCGTTGATTCTTGCAACGACTTTATCCTCCTCACCTTCATTCCCAGGGGGGTTGGAAGGGGAGAAAGCGGGAAGCTTGATACCGTCCCCGCCAAGGGCAACCGCCAAGCGATGCATGCACGAGGACCGACAACCTCCGCCGCAGCACTCTTTTCGCTTCTAGGTCTCGGTCTCTTGACCCTGTACGCTACCGGTACCTTAATCGACTGAGGGCCTCTTGCATTCTCCATCCCCAACCTCCACTCGGCGTCTCTTGTAGTTTCTTAATCCTTGGTCCCTCGTTCTCCCCTTCGAGACCTTTACCCCTTGGGATTCGCATTCACACTTGCACCGATAATCAGCGACGATGACCATAAAAAGGGGGGGAGGTGCGATGGCACAGCGACGCTTCTACTCTTCTACGCTTCTGCGCCTTCTCGAACATGATACCAATCTTAACGTGTCCCGCTACCCTCCCCCACCGCTCTCGTGAGGGTGGAAAGATTAGGTTTTCCGTCTTATCGAGAGGCGGGGATGAATGGGAGAATCCACCGTCTCGCTCCCCGCGTCCAGACGCCGAGATCGTCAACCCTCGTAGTTGTGGTGGATGTTTGGCCTTCTCCAAACTCCCTGCCGCCAAAGCGTGAGACCTGTACCATACCACATCCAACCACCAGTCAAGAGAAAAGAACATAGCAAAAAGGGAAAAAAAAACCCTCAAAAAAAAAAAAAAAAAAAAGGCGAACGGGCTCGGGGTGAAGAAAACTTTAATTTTCTTCCCCACGCATGGAATCTTCGTCGGTCGGTAGCTTTTCCCGCCGACAAATCGAATCGGCGATAAAGCAGCGGCAACGGCGACAATAACTTGCAAACGAAACCTTGGCCAGAACAAAATTGCAACGGGCACAGGACGACAGCACCAATGACCGACCGCAGTCGCAACAACAACAACAACAACAACAAAAACAACAACAAAAACAACAACAACGGCGACACGGCTAACGACAACTAGGTAAAGACGAGAACCCTACCTCGATGCAGCGATACGACGGCGTCGAAACGTTCGCACCAGATCCAACGTCGCGCATTCAGTTTTTCTTTCAGGCCGCAGAGCTAGCTTTGTCAGCGTCGGCCTTGCCCGATCCGTTGGCGGCACCGGCCTCTTTAATCGCCGCGGTCGGCCTGCTCGCATCGTCGCCCGACTCGGTGATCTGTCCCTCCTCTTCGTGGTCGGCCTCGGCCTCGGCGGCGGCAGCGGCACTGCCCTTGTCCAACTCTTTGGCCGAGGCCGAAGAACCGCCACTGTTGCCATTGCCGTTGCCGTTGGCCTTGTCCCTAGACGCGCCAAAGTCGGCCCCCGATGCGTCCGCCTTATTGCCCCCGGCCCGTCCGTTGATGCCGTCGTCGTCGACGTCCATGTCCCGCGTCGGCCTCTTGTCGCCGCCGCCCGATTGCGACTCGGCGGCGTTAGGCGGCGTGATCCGCGCGTCGTCCTTCCTTGAGGCCGGGCCGCCGTCCTTTCCCGGCGACACCGTCGGAGGCGCGGGCGGGCTCGGCGAATGGACGCCCATCTCGGTGTCTTCCATGTCGCCGCCGCTGCCGTTCCGCGGCTTGACTGGCGACGAACGTCCGTCAGGCCGGTGGCCTAGCACAGCGGCTGCGTTGTCGGCGGCTTCGTCGAGCCGATTGCCTCGGATGCTTCCGGTGCCTCCACCTCCCCCAATGGGCGTGGTGCCGTTCCTGGCACGCTTCGCCGAATCGTCCGAGGGGCCCCGGAGATCATTACCCTCATCGTACGGCCGCTTACCCAGCGAGCTCTCCGGACGAGGTCGAGCGCCAGCTGCATAGGCCGCTTCCGAGTCCGATAGCTTACGCGGACTCGAACGATCATCGCCGGGACGCGTCGAGCCTTCCCGCTGCTGCATGCCATGGAAGCCTCGCGGCGAGGGCTGCTCGCCATTCCCGGGCTGCTGATGCTGGTGCGAGTGCGGGTGCGGATGCTGATGCAGGTGCTGGTGCTGATGCGCGTGCGGGTGCGCCGGCGCCGACATCGATGCAGAGGCCGAGGCTGCGCCCGCCAGTCCCATCAGCGCGTCGGCGGCGCCCTCATCGTAGTCTTCGTCGACGACGCGCGACGGGCCGCGGGCCGCCAAGGGCTCGTTGCTGCCTGTTGAGCTGGCGGGCGATGCCGCCCGAACCGCCGCATCGGCCTGTGCTGTCGCCAGCTTGCCGCCTCGGAGTTCTGGAGAATTGACCCGCGAGCCGGCGGCTGAGACGCCGTCCTTGCCTTTCCATTGTGTGCCGCCAGGTCCGACCGGACCGCCTTGAGCCTTTTTGCCAGTCGAAGGCCCTCGTGAATCGGGCCTCGGTGGGACGGATGCTGCACCCTTGCTGCCGGCGTTTGCCAACGCCGCAGCGGCGGCGGCGGCGGCGGCGCTCGGACGACCGCCCCAGGGAGAGCTTGCTCGCGACGAGGGCGCGCCCGTTTCCTTCTTTTTGCGGGCCGCAGCGGCCGAGGGGGCCGGTGACGCCGGACCGCTGGGTCCCTCGGCCTCGTCCTTGGCCTTGGGGCCCCTCCTGCCCTTGGCAGCCGGCGGTGCGCCTCGAAGCCCGGTGCCAGCGCTCATGGCAGCGGCCGCCGGCGAATCGCCAGGGCCCATGGGCGGAGGCGCCAGCGGAGCTCCCGGTCCGCCGGGCGGCGGATGCGATGGCGGATAATCGCCGCGCATGCGGTCGCGCTCCGGCGTTGGCCCTCGCAAATCGGCAGGTGGGTGCTGTCGCGGTCCTCCCCCCTCGTAGCGGTCCGCCATGGGGTCATAGTGGCGGCCGTAGGCGCGGTCGTGCTCATAGGGGGGCCTGCCATCCTCCATCCTGGCGCGGTCGTAGCCGCCGTTGCCGTAGTACTCTCGAGGATCATCGCGGGGGTATGCTCCAGGCCGGCTAAAGGCGGGCGAGGGTGCGTTGCTGCCGTGCTGCGAACGAGCGTAGCCCGGGTCGTTCTTTGGCGTCACCCGGCCGCTGCCTTGGTACTGTCGAGCCACCCTTTCTCGTTCGCGCTCACGTTCGCGCTCACGTTCGCGTTCCCACTCCATCTCCCTCTCTCGCTCGCGGTCGCGGTCCCTCTCGGCGGCAGCGGAGGCCGCGCCCGGACCGCCAATGGGACGCCCATAGGGATCCACGGGAGGTCCCGAGGGTGGAGGTCCTCCGTGGGGGCCTCCCGCTCCTCCGCCGTGCGGAGGTCCTCGGAAGTCATGACCATCGTGCATGTCGGATCGCATGGCACCCAGAGGGCCCGAGGGCGGCGAATGCCTCGGGGGCGAGCCTAGCCTCCGACCGTAAATTTCGGAGCGTGGCGCAGGCGAGGGTCCCCGAGATTGCGGGTGGGGCGGGTAGCCAGCCCCTCCTCGGTGGTGAGGGTCGGCGCCCATGCCAGATCCTCCGCCTCCCGGGCCGATCTGGGCCAATGAGGCTGCTGCCACCGCTGCCGCTCCCCCGCCTCCTCCGCCACCGGTGTTCATCGGTGCCAGGGGCGTGTGGCTAGGTCCGCGGGTACCGCGCTCATCTATGTTGGGGATGGGCGGTGGCGCACCGCGGAAGGGCGGAGAGTGGCCCTGCTGCTGAAGGGGTCCGGGGCCAGGAAGCTCGCGATCGGGGCCGTCGCGCCCTCCTCCCGCTCCTCCGGGCGCACCGAGCGGCGGAGGGCCGCCCAGCATGGGCGGCGGAGGTCCGTACGAGCCGCCTGGTGGTGGTGGCGGCGGTCCGCCTCCGATCTGCGCCGGAGGGCCCGAGGGTATGCCGTTGTTGGTGGCGTAGGCGGTCGGGTGGACGTCCTGCGGCATCGGCGCCGACGGCACCGTCTCACCCTTGGCCTCGGCGTTGCGCAGCAGCGCCAGTCGCTGCTGGATATGCAGATTGTCCGGGTCCAGCTCGGCGGCCCTGGCGTAGGCATCGATGGCGTCCGACACCTGATTGTTGCACGCCTCATAGAGGCTTCCCAGATCGAACCAGACTTCCGAGATGAAAGGGTTGAGCCGGATGGCCCGCGAGTAAGCGTCGAGCGCGTCGCGGAATTGGTTGATCTGGTAGTAGAGCACGCCGATCGAGCACCAGAACGACGGATTCTTGCCGTCGCGGTAGACGGCCTGCTGGTAGGCCTCGTAGGCCTTGTTGTAGTTCTGACCGGCCATGTAGGCTCGTCCGAGGAGGTACCAGCTCTGCGCATCGTTGGGATCCGACTCGAGGCTCTGGGTGAGGAACTGTATCGCCCGTTCTTGGTTGTTGAAGCCGGGATTGGACTGGTGGTAGAGCCAGCCGAGCTGCTGCAGCACCTTGGCGTGTGACGGGTTCTCGACAAGGACCCGCTCGTAGGCCTCCTTGGCGAGGGCGAACTACACACAAGAGGTCCAGGCCCAGCAGGGTCAATGGAAACGCAAATACGGGAGGAGGAAACAGAGGTGAAGCAGAACTTCTCTTCACGCGTCAGTGCACTGCCTGGAAAGAAGCGCGACTAGGGGCCAGGCAACCATGGGTCCAACGGCACCGTCACTCACGTCATTTTGCTGCTCGTAGACGTGGCCGATCTGGAACCAGATATCGATCTCCGTCAAAGGTCGGGGAGGGTTCGTCAAGATGTAACGGAAGCACTGCAGTCGAGCGGTGCGGCGCGTGAAAGCGTATCAAAAAGGGCCCAAATGGGCAACAAGTGGCAGGTCAGGATTAAGCTCAGGGCTAGACAACGGCGCTCGTAGGGAAACGCAGCCCCGTCGAGTGTAGCAGACGTACCTCGAGACTGGAGCCAAACTTGTTTTGCTGCTTGTAGATGATTCCGAGCCGGAAGTAGATCTCGTTGGCCTTTTCGTAGTCTGCAGATCACGGCAAAATCAGAGTGCATCGCGAAGAGCGGAGCGGGCCGCAGCAGAAGAGGCGGGACGAGGTCAGAAACAAGGTTCGGCGCCATCGTACCGCGCGCCGAGGACGAGGGGGGCATCCGATACGCACTGGGATCCATCCGGACTACGCTAGCAAAGGCTTCCTCGGCGTGCTCGAGGCTGCCGTATCTGTCGTAAAGGATTCCGATGCCGTACCAGAGCTTGGGCTCCTTGGGATTCGGCAGGTGGTAGAGCGCCTGCTGGTAGGCGGTGTAGGCGCGCTGCAGATCGTCCATCATCAGGTAGCAGTGGCCCATCGAGCTCCAGGTGTCGCCGTTCTCGGGCACGATGTTGAGCACCCGCTGGAAGTAGTCGACCGCCTTATCAAAATTGTCCAGCGTGCGGTGGACGCCGGCGATGGCGGTGAGCGCCGGCACCGAGTACGGGTTGTGCCGCAGTGCCGACTCGTACGCCAGAAGCGCCCGTTCAAAGTCCTCCATCGTCTCGGCGGCCGTGCCGATCGAGACCCACGTCGACTCGTTGGCCTGCGTCAGCTTCTGCACCGCGCTCGAAGCGGTGGCAGTGCCGCCGGCACCAGGAGCAGCGGCAGGACCGCCGCCGTTGGGGCCTCCGACATCCATCATGTGGTGGCTCGCCGCGGAAGAGGAGCGCGGGATGTGCGGCGGCGGCGGTGGGGGCGGCGGACCGTCGGCCGCCATCATCATCCTCGGTGGCGGGGGTCCGCCGGCTCCGTTCATTGCGTGAGGAGGCAGGTTGGGAGGCGGCATCGACTGCGCATAGACCGAGTGGGGATGCATTGAGGGTCCGCCGCCGTTGGCGGGCATCGGACCGTTGGCTCCCGGACCATGGTGAAGCTCCCTTGAGACGGGATGCGGGTGATGGGCCGGGTGGGCGCTGTGTCGAGAAGGCGGCATGGCCGGCCTCTGCTAGGATTCCACTCGGAGCAGTGGATGTCTCAACGAGAGCTTGTGGAGCGAGCGGCCGGATGCCCTCGATCTCTTTTTTCTTCTTCTCCCTCTTTTGCGCTTTCTTTCGTCTTGTCCCGTCGTTCACTCCAGCGGCTAAGTTGACCGGTGCTTTTGTCCACCAGACTGCTGCTGCGGTTTTTTGCCGAGGCGACCCTGGCCTCGTAGATTTCAAGCGACCTCAACGGATCGAGGGTGTCTGGATCGGCGGCCTGCCAGTGGCCGTCCGGCTATCTGCGCAGACAAGGGGGAGGGGGCTATGGGCCACTGCGCGCTTCGACAATGTCAGACAACCAAGGCGGGCACTGGATGCTGCACCAGCGAGAGGAGGCGAAGGAGCGATGGTGCGAAGCGATTCTCGGCGAAGCAGAGGGCCAAGTCGCGTCCCGACAAACCAGGCAAGCCGGTAGGGATCGGGGGCAGAGTGAGACTGAGTTCGCTGTTGGTGAGTCCGGCAGGAGAGGCAGCGAGACGGATTGCGTGAAAGAGGAGGTTGGGACAGAGAAGATATGGAGAAGGAAATGGTGAAGAAAGGGGGGGAGAGGCAAGCAAGTGAAGCAGGATGAGGGAGTGAGGAAAGGAGAAAGGGCAGCGGATGGTCGGCCGTCGAGGGGCGGAGAGGGGAGGTTGGCGGAGATGATGAGGATGACGGTGGTGACGTTGGAGATGGTGGTGGTGGTGATGGTGATGAATTGGTTTGGGAGCTGCGGTGGTGATGGATGGTTGCGACGGGGCCAGCGGTGCGGCGCAAAGGCGAGTCGACGCACTCTGCAGAGGCCAAGCAGGCCAAGCAGGCAGCGCGGCGCAGTGCAGTCTTTGGGAGCGAGCGCGCGGTCGGTGCCAGTTGCCAGTTGCCAGTTGCCAGGTGCCAGTTGCCAGGTGCCAGTTGCCAGGTGCCAGTTGCCAGACAGCCTGGCCGCAAAGTCAGAAATTAATCAAGTCATGCGCGGCGCGGCGAGGCAAGGCGAGCAGCGTGACAAAGAGGTGGGAAAGGGCGCTTGTAGGCGCGCCGGGCCAAAGCCCTGCCCTGCAGTTTACACACAGACACGGACGCATCCCGGGCCAGCTGGCTGCAGCCAGCGCCAGGCTGCAAATGAAGCCAAGACAGCCACGAGCAGCTGCCAACCCCCGCCCAAGCCAAGGGGCAAACAAGCGACGGCCGTTCGGGGAGCGAATTCACACACTGCCACTCAGCTAAAAGTTGCACAGACTACCACTCAAATTTGGACTGTGGACTGTGCTCAATCTGGCTTGATGTTCTACAAAATACGCACCACCACCAAACATCCACCAGCAGCACAATGCCACCTCAGCCAGTTTGCCTCCCAACAAAGGGCAGCATCTTCAAAAGCCTTGAGGTTGCCAAGCATGCAGTCACCAGACTCAGCATTGAGAATAGTGACTGCCCAGCTGTTCAGGCTTCAGAAAACCAGTGCATCAAGCATTGCCCTTGGTCAACATGCTCTCCTTAATCTGGGATATTGTTGGACCATACTGGGACAGATCTTGGCTGGGTAGTAGTGTAGCAGTAGTAGCATGTAGCTGGTCAATGCTTGGGACCAAGGAAGTGTGCAGGTGTAGCAGGGTGGTGCTGGAGTGCTCCAACACCACATAGGAAATAGCAGGCAGGGCCACTGTTTCTTTCAGACCCTTTGTCTTGTATTAAGTATTACCTAGAGTACTTGGTGCCCTTCAACAATCCCACACCTTTTTTATAGGAGGACAAGGCCATGGGCCTCCACCCATGGTCAGAGGGTTGCAGAGGACTCTGAATATTAGGCCAGCTGCAGCCCTCAGATTAAGTGAATCAGGAACACATTCCAATTCAGGTGTAGCCAGTTCCCATCAGGGAACACATCACAGAATTGAAAGTTGGTGGGACATGCCACATCAGTGCCAGCTGGCACCGATCATCCCCTGACACATCACCTGTATTTAGACAGCTTGTTACAGGAAGACATGGATAAGACACCAGGGCTGTTCAGGGATGGAGGGTGGCAGAGGAGGCTGGGAAAAAGGGGGTCCAAGGAGTGAATTGGGAACATGCTCCAGATCGGGTGTAACTGGCTCTCAGCCAGGAATGCGCCAGAATGAGGTTTGAACATGTTCCCACCCAAAAGGGGTAGCCCACGCAGAGGGCCAGGGAGGCTGGTTCCGAGCGACTGGGAACCAGCCACAGGTGTGCTGTGGCAGGTTACTGCATCGCAGAGCTGGGAGTCATACCTACCCTGGCAGTGCCGCTTCCTAGACTGGATCCTCATCCAGTCTAGTCAATTGTACACACAGTGTTAGGTTTACCTCGTGGAGTTCAATGCCTCTGTACCATAGTACTAGCAATCCCATTCCCTATACTTTGCCACATACCCTGCCTACGGTGTACAATGGTGCTTGTACACCCTTGACAGATCCACCGCTGCCACTAGTCGCTCCAGCCTCTGGCATGAGCGCCAATAATAACATCCATCCCTCAGTCTAATGGGAACCCACCCCAGCCATGCTGTAACGTGTTCCCAGTAACAGGAACATGCCACAGACCTACCATAACCGGTTCCCGCTCAGGAACAGAACACCGCCATTACACAGCTCCTCACTTGTCTCCTC
>JALNIF010001287.1:0-12277 GCA_026284005.1 Thecaphora frezii | reverse complement strand
TGAAGTGCACCTTCTTCTCTTACTGCCACCTCCTTTCCACTCTCACCATGGCACCTTCTCTTTACCATCCTGCCTCTACCCCACAGAACCTCACCTTGGACCAGAAGCAGCAGATCATACAACACTACAGCCCTTGCAATCATCAGGAACACTTCAGAGGCAGAACTGCTTCTAGATTCCAGGGTCACAGTGGTGCAGATGCTGCAAGATCCAAGCTGAGGCCCACAAATGCAGAGCAGCTACACAAACATGCTATGGAGCCTTCTGAAGCAAGCCAAGCCATGAATTTACTGTCTCAAAAGGTAGTATAGCACATTTGATTTACTTGAAGTATAGTCAATAAATAGTTTGGATGTTTTGGCAATGATCCAAGAATATTTTGTTGTCAAAACACGTGCAATAAAACTAGTGCATTAGGCTGTAGAAAGTAGTTTAACTTTTTTTGCATTTTGAGAGGGCGTACTGTAGTGAGTGATTTCAAGTTGTCGGGTCGAAAGCGGCGCGATGGCCGAGGGAAGCAAGTCGTGTGGAAAGCAGCTAGGACGAGGCGTCGACGGCGTCTTCTTTTTTGCTTCGCTTTGCTCTGCACCTTCCATCCCTTTCTTGCTCCCTGCCAGTTTATTCGCCGGTTGGCTTCAGCGTTGAGGCGATCCCATATGCTGGCGGCTCTTCCGCCTCGCATCGAGGAGGGGCGGCTGGTCACCGATGGAGGCGTGCCGCATCGCCTGAGCGAAGGGGTGGAATGGGGGCGACTCGCTGCTCTTTGCTCGGTTGGCGCTCGAGCTGTGAGGTGTTGGGAGGATGACCCTTTGCCCTTCGACCGGGCTCGCCGCGCTCTGCCGCTTCGCCCCGTGCTAGAGGGTCCGCCGAGGCGAGCTGACGGTGCGAATCGCATCTGATCGCGCGCCTTCCCCCTCCTCTTCCGGCTGATGGGGCCTTGAGCATCCGTCATCGGAGCGCGCCGCTCGCCGCTGGACGGCAACGCAGCATCTGCTTCAACACTGCGCCAGCGTCGTTATCGAGTCGTTATCGATGCGCTCCGACGCTGCATGCCTTGCGTGGCTCGATCCCGGCCAACCAAGAAAAGCCGAGCGCTTCGACATGTACCAAAGGCCTGGCACTTGCTTGGCCTTCTAGCAGCTGTCCTTTCCTGTTGATGCTTTTTCCCGCATCGCTCGACCAACGATCCCGCCACCTCCTTTTCCACCTCCGCGTCAAACATGTCCAACGCAACCGACGAAAGCCCCATCAAGCCTTCGACGCAAGGCCAAGTCGATCCACAGATCCCTCCGCTCCTACCCACCCTGTCCGGCTGGCGTCCCCGTCGCTGGTGGAGGAGGGTCCCCTTTGTTAGCTTGCAGCCGCGCCCCATTGTTTCCGCGCTCGATCCAAATCACCCCGACGCCAAGCTCACCCCCGAGGCCGGCGCCGGCTGGCTCTCCCGCGCCTGCTTCTCCTGGGTCAGCCCCATCCTTGCGGCAGGCTACACGCGACCTCTGGAGAACGACGACCTCTACCTTTTGCAGCAGCATCGCCAGGCTCGCTCGCTGGGCAGCCGCCTCGTTCGGGCGCTCGAGCAACGGCTTGCCCAGCGCACGCTCACCGAAACGGGCGGCATGCGCCCCAGGATACCGCCGCTCATGTGGGCCATGAACGACGTCGTGCTGCGCTACTTCTGGCTCGGAGGCTTGATGAAGCTGCTCGCCGACGTTGGTACCATCACCAGCCCGCTCCTAGTCCGAGCGCTAGTAGACTTTGTCTATGACTCGTACCAGGCCCGCACCGACCCAGCGCGCGCGCCTCCTATCGGCAAGGGCGTCGCGCTCGCCGTCGGCCTGTTTGGTGTCCAGGTGGCGTGCGCCCTTCTCAACGCCCACGCCTTCCAGCGCGGATTCGATACGGGCATCCTGCTCCGTGCAGCACTGATCCAAGCCGTCTTCGAGCGCAGCATGAACCTTTCTTCGCGGGCCAGATCGGAGGGCGGCTGGAGCGTCGGCAAGCTAGTGACGCTGATCAGCGCCGACGCGACGAGGATCGACTACTGCGGCCAGTTCTTCCACATGGCCTGGACGAGCGCCGTCCAGGTCGCCATCTGCATCGGCCTGCTCGTCGGCGCGCTCGGCTACAGCGCCCTGCCCGGGTTCGCGATGCTGCTCTTGCTGAGCCCGGCGCAGGCCGCCATCACCAGGCGCCTCTTTACCCTGCGCAAGAGGAGCATGTTCTGGACCGACAGGCGCAACGCCGCTATCGACGAGGTCGTCGGGAGCGTCCGCATCGTCAAGCAGTACGCCTGGGAGGCACCGTACGCCAAGAGAATCCAGCAGCTGCGCGCCAAAGAGATGGCCTTCCACCGCCAAAGGCTCTACCTCCGCTCGCTGAACCTGGCCCTCGCCTTCGCGACGCCCACCCTCGCCACTGTGCTCAGCTTCGTGACTTATGCGCTCTCGGGCCATCGTCTCGACGCCGGCGTCCTCTTTTCCTCGCTCGCGCTCTTCGCCCTGCTGCGGACGCCACTGCAGTTTCTGCCCATCGCCTGGAACGCCATCGTCGACGCCAGGAACGCCACTGAAAGGATCGGCACGGTCCTGGAAGCCGAGGTCCGGCGAGACTGTATCGTGCGCGACCCCGAGGCGAAGGACGCCATCTCGATGCAAAAAGCGAGCTTCACCTGGGAGGCGGCGGACACCACCCAGTCCCAGCCTGTCAAGGAGCCGCTTGCTCGAAGCAACGGCAAGGGCGAGGTTGAGGCCACCTCACAGGCGGAAGACGTGGCCAAAAAGGAGCTGGTCGCCTCCCTCGAAGAGATCAACCTGGTGGTGCATCGCGGATCTCTGTGCGCTGTCGTCGGCGGCGTCGGCAGCGGTAAGAGCGCGCTCATCTCGGCGCTCGCAGGTGAGATGCGCCAGACGCAAGGAGCGGTGACCTTGTCGTCTGCGGTGGCGGTCTGCGAGCAGGTGGCCTGGATACAGAGCACGACGATCCGCGACAACATCATCTTCGGCAACACATTCGATCCGCAGCGCTACCGCAACGTGCTTGAGTCCTGCTGCCTGCTGCCCGACCTCGCCAAGCTTCCAGAGGGAGACCATACTGTCGTCGGCGAAAAGGGCGTCTCGCTCTCCGGCGGACAGAAGCAGCGCATCAACATCGCAAGGGCCGTCTACCACGACAGCGGCATCTTCCTGCTCGACGACTGCTTGTCCTCACTCGACGCTCGGGTGGCCGCCGACGTCTTTGCCAGCATCATTGCCGGGCCGGCGATGCGCGACAAGACGCGCTTGCTGGTGACGCACTCGACTCGATTCCTCGAGGCGTGCGACTGGATTGTCTGCATGGAACGCGGTCGCATCGTCGAGCAGGGAAGTTACGCCCAGCTCTGCGTCGGCAAATCTCGCGTCGCCGAGCTCCTACGTAGCCGATCCGCAGACCGAGCCCGGGACGATGCCGAAGTAGAGCAAGATCGCGTCGGCGGACGGAACGAGGTTGGATCGGACGAGGATGGGATCAGCGCCGCAACGCTTGGCCGAGAACCAGGCACCGTCGACGATCAGGACGAATCGTCGAGCTCAGCGATCACGGCCTGCACCGCGCCTCCGCCCGAGCAGGATACAGGAAAGCGTGGAGAGCGGCGCCACCAAAGCAAGGCGCTGATGCAGCGGGAGGAGCGCTACAGCGGTTCGGTATCGCGCAAAATCTACATGGCCTACCTCGCCTCGGCGCCGCTCAAGCTGTTTGCGCCGCTATTTGCGACCGCCGTGGTCGTCTTTCAGGGCTCTACCGTCATGTCGCCCGTATGGCTGCTGTGGTGGCAGAATGGGTACTGGAAACTGCCGCGAGGCCTATACATGGGCATCTACGCCGTTCTCGGCCTCGCCCAGTCGCTCGGGCTGCTCGGAATGGGCATCGTCTTTAGCGGCTTCACCATTCATGCGGCGACCAATCTCCACCATAGAGCGTTGCAGCGGGTCTTGCACGCGCCGTTTTCCTTCTTCGACGCCACTCCGCAGGGTCGCATCACCCACCGCTTCTCCAGGGACATGGACACGCTCGACAACGTGATCGGCGAGGCAATGCGGACGCTGGTCGGCACCGTGGTCCAGGTGGTCGGCTCGATCGTGCTGATCGCCGTGCTGACGCCCTACTTCCTGGTGGCGGTGGCGGCGATTCTGCTGCTCTACTACTGGATCGCCGCCTTTTACCGGTCGACCGCGCGCGAGCTTCGGAGGATCGATGCGGGGCTGAGGAGCAGTATGCACGAGCACTTTTCCGAGTCGCTCCACGGCGTCACCACCGTCCGCGCCTACGCTAGGGTAGACGCGTTTGTCCGCCAGAACGCCCACCGGATTGACCAGCAGAATCGCGCCTACTGGCTCGTCCAGGCCTGCCAGCGGTGGCTCTCGTTGAGGCTTGACATTCTCGGTTCTCTGCTCGTCTTTTCGGTGGCAGTGGTCGCAGTGGTCACGCGCTTCCGCATCGGCCCCGGAGAGATGGGCGTCGCGCTGTCGTACATGCTGACGGCGCAGGGCGTCTTTGGCTGGATGGTCCGGCACGCGGCCGAGCTGGAGAACAACATGAGTGCTGTCGAGCGCGTGCTCCACTACGCTGATCGGATCGAGCAGGAAAAGCCGTACCGCGTGCCCGAGGTCGACGACGAACTGGTCGTCCAGGGATGGCCGAGGCGCGGCGCGATCCGTTTCGAAGGAGTCGAGATCCGGTATCCGACGTCGGATCGTCCGGTGCTCTGCGGGCTGGATCTGGACATTCAGCCAGGCGAAAGGATGGCCTTTTGCGGCCGCACGGGCGCCGGCAAGAGCACGCTCGTCACAGCGCTGCTTCGGACGGTGGAGCTCTGCCGCGGTCGGATCCTGATCGACGGCGTCGACATCGCGACTGTAGGGTTGCAACTGCTCCGTAGCCGCATCTCGCTAATTCCGCAGGATGCCGTCATCTTTTGCGGTACGCTGCGCCACAATCTCGATCCGCTGGGCGAGCATACCGACGCTGCGCTGTGGGATGCGCTACGCCGGACGAGGCTCGCCAACCTCTCGCTGGACGCCGACGTTGCCGAAGGAGGCGGCAACCTTTCTGCGGGTCAGCGCTCGCTCGTGTCGCTGGCGAGGGCACTGGTGCGACGTACGAAAATCGTGATCCTCGACGAAGCGACGGCGTCGATCGACGAGGAGACGGACCGGCAAATCCAGGAGGTGTTGGCTACCGAGTTTGCGGGCTGCACGACGCTGACGGTGGCGCACCGGATCCGGACGATCCTCGACGCCGACCGGGTCTGCGTGCTGAAGGCTGGCCGCATCGTCGAGATGGGGCCGCCACTGCAGCTCTACGCTTGCGTCGACGGCGCCTTTCGGGCGCTGTGCCAGAGTGCAAAGGTGCGCTACGAAAACGGCCGGTGGCAGTGAGGCGGATCGAGCAGCTCTCAGCTTTTCCGGCAAAAGCAACAAAAGGGCGTTGCCGGCAAAGCAAGAGAGGCGGTTGATTTCAAGGGCAAAAACTTTTTTTCCCTTTCTTTTTCCTTTGGTTTATTTTTTTCTTTCCTTTGTTGAGCATCGAACAACGGATCGAGGCGGTATTCTTTCCTTCTTTGCAAGCCGGTCAATTCACCGTTGGAAGGGGCCGTGAACTCGACACACAGCGCAAAGGCCACACGCTCCTGGTTATCGACGCCGCTTGACTTTGAATGCCGTCTGTTGCCTTGAAGTGCCCACGAACTGTGACTAGTAGTGGAAGCCTGGACGCGGGACGAAGAGGGGCAGACGGCGCGTTAACGCGTACTCTTGGGCGGCAGGGATTGCCGAAGTCGGATCAGATAACGGCGGATTCTGGGTGTCGCTTGCTGTGCGGTTGGTCGGAGCGATTTTTGGGGGACAGAAGAAAGGGGAGAAAAAGCCGAGCGAATAAGCGAGAATGTTTGATGCGCACTACAGTTGTGAGGGCTTGGATGCGCTAGCGGCAAGGCCAAGACGAGGCCATGAAAGCTTCCTGCGCCGACCGACGGGGGAAAATTCAAGGAAAATCCAAGGGAAAAAGAGGGGAGAATAAAAATACAAAAGCAGCGCAGAAACGGAATCCCTCACACGGCGACCTTGGGTAGTTGGAAGCCGACCTTGGGTAGTTGGAAGCTCGCTCCGGCGCGCGTACTGCAGACGGATGGAAAATCTGAAAAGCCAAGCCGTCCATGCGGCTGGCCTGGCTTGGGATGGGCGAATGCGAAGGGGTGTAGCCATGTCGACGTGTGGCGTGATTTGCAGCGACACGCACGAGGCGTCGGCGTAGCGTCTGGACGGGATGTTGGCACCGCGTGGGAGGCGTGGAAGGCGTCGGCGTGACTGCCGAGTCGCAAGTATGAATGGTGGCGGAGAGGCGGTGGAAGGGTGGGCGCGGGTCGGTTGGCGACTCGACTGGTCAGGGGAGCGCGGACGCAGTTGTGGGGGTACGCTGGTGGGCGTGGCGTGGTGGTCAGGGTACGCTGGTGGGCGTGGCGTGGTGGTCAGGGTACGCTGGTGGGCGTGACTACGGTCGCTGTGAGGAGCGCGGGCGGGGTTATCAGATGGGATGCGGCGTGGCGAGCGGCTTGGCGTTTTTCTCCTTCTTTTCTTGCTCTTCTGCGCATCGAATAACAGTTAGCGTGCGCGATACTTGGTGGCTTGCTGCCTCGTCGTGCCTCGTTCCGCTGGCTGCCCCGTTTCTTGCACACGCCTCCTCGTCGCCTTTGCAAGAAGCGCCTCTCCCTACACCGCCGCTTGCATCAGCTACTTAAGTCGCAGGGGATTTCATCGTTGCCCACTTGTCCCTGAAAACGCGCCGCCCCTTTTCGCCGTTAGTAGCCCCCTCTGGCTCGCACCTCAACCCTTTCCACACGCTTCCACACGCAAGCATGGATACCCGCTACCCCTCACACTCGTCTTCGCGCCTCAGCGACGTCGAGCAGGCCTCGCTCGACCGCAAGGCGCCCAGCCAGACTTCCTACGACCTCCACCACGACCAAGGCTACGATCCACACTCATCCTCGCCACACCGCCTGCTGGGCTTCCGCGACGCCGATCCTAGCAGCGTCCACCGCATCCAGCAGCCCGGCGTATCGCGCGTTGAGGCCCTGTACCGCGTCCTTCCGCGCAACGGCGCCCTCGTCTGGTCGCTCTACTTCAGCCTCGCCGCCGTCACACTTTGCTTCTCGCTCGATTCCTCCACCACCGCCGCCTACCAGCTGTTTGGCGCCTCCCACTTTGGCCAACACGGAAAGCTGTTTGGTATCATTGCTACGGCTGAATCCATCCTTAGTGAGCCACCTTCCTCCCCCCATCAACCCCGGAGGGCAGAGGGCACGAGCATAGTGCGCCAGAAACACTCACGTATCCCTCCCTCTCCTTCCCATGACCGCACGCACCACCCCAAGACGCCGTCTCCAAGCCCCTGCTCGCCAAGCTGTGCGATGTCTTTTCCCGCCAGACGGCCTACCTTTGTGTCTTGGTCTTCTATACCTTAGGCTACGTCGTGCTGGCCACGGCGCCCAATCCGGGTGCGTTCGCTACGGGCCGCATCCTCACCGAGGTCGGCCAAGCCGGCTTCGACCTGATCACCGACATCATCGTTGCCGATCTCAGCCCGCTCCAGTGGCGCGGCGTCGTCACCGCCCTCACCTCGTCGCCCTACATCGTGCTCCCCTGGATCGGCAACCTCCTCCAGGCCCGCATCAACCGCGACAGGGAAAACGGATGGCGCTGGGGGTACGGCATGTTTGCCATCATCGCGCCCGTGTGCGTCCTGCCCGTCGTCTTGATCCTCTCCTACGCCGATCGCAAGGCGGTACGCGCCGGCGAGCTGTCGTTTGCGTCGAGCCGCCTCGAGACGCGCGCCGCCGTCGAAGCCAGCACCATCAAGGTGCAGCGGGCGTCGCTTGCCGAGCGGGGCCGCCTGCTGCTGCGCCTGCTGGACGAGATGGATCTGGTGGGCCTGGTGCTGCTGGCGACGGCGTTTGCGCTGATCCTGCTGCCGTTCAACCTTCGCGGCGACGCCAAGGGCGGCTGGTCGAACCCGTCGATGGTGGCGATGCTGGTCTGCGGCGCCGTAGTGCTAGTGCTCTTTGCCACGTGGGAGGCACGCTTCGCCTCACACCCGGTAATGAACCGACGCGTGTGGTGCAACCGGACGTTTGTGCTGGCCGCCACCATCGACATCTTTTACTTTATGGGGGGCAGCCTGCGGTCGACCTACTACGGCTCGTACGTCTACATTGCGACCGACCTGAGCCTGGTCGAGTGGGGCTACGCGGTGAATGCGCTGTCGACGTGCGCGCTGTCGGTGTTTGGGCTGGCGGCGGGCGTGTATTTGCGCGTGTTCCACCGGTACAAGTGGCTGCAGGTGTTTGGGCTGTGCGTGCGGCTGGTGGCGCTGGGGCTAACGTACTGGGCGACGGGGGGGCGCGCGACGACGGTGGCGGTGGTGTGGTGCCAGGTGCTCAACTCGCTGGGCGGGGCGTGTTCGGTGGTGGGGACGCGGGTGGCGTCGCAGGCGTCGGTGGCACACCAGGACCTGGCGAGCACGGTGGCGCAGCTGGCACTGTGGACGCGGCTGGGCGGGGCGATTGGGAGCGCAGTGGCGGCATCGCTGTGGACGGGCAACGTGCGGCGGCACCTGGAGGAGGAGGGCATGTCTGCGTCGACGGTGGATCGCATCTACGGGCAGCCAACGGTGGCCAAGTGGCTGTACGCATGGGGCACGCGTGAGCGGCAGCTGGTGGTTGGGGCGTTTGAGGCGACGGTGCGGCCCATGTTTTTGGCGGCGTTGTGCGTGACGGTGGTGCCGCTGTTGGCGGGGCTGCTGATGCGCGACTACTACCTTGGCCTGACGCAAAACGCCGTCGATGGGACCGACAACCGAGGCGAGGTCATCGAGCCGCCCCAAGCACGACTGCCTGCTCGCATGCGCGGCGTCGGCACTGCGTCCGAGTAGAGCAAGCACGAGCCGCTACGCCAATGCCATCCAACGACGCAGCAGCAAACACGCGCCAACTGCCCCAAAGCAAAAATGGCTCGGCCAAGCTGGGCAGCCAAGAAATCACAATGGGCAACAATCACGACGCGTGATTTCTTGAACCACATTCAAACGCGGTGGCTTATGGCCGGCAATCACCGCCACGAGCGCATTCCAATTTCATCTGATAAGCGCCTCACCCGGCCTCGATTATCCTACAAGTGAATGTGAATCTGAATCATACCCTCAAATATTGAGTTGAAAAGAAAAAAGAAAGTAGTTGCCATGCGCAAAAACACACTTTGCGTGGTGGCGGCCTGTCTGCGACAGCGGCGCGTGGTGACTCGAGTCGAACCCTAACCCTCAGGGCTGATCCGATGGGCGAGGTGCAGCGCAGCCGACACCCAGAAAAAAACAATTAAAATAAAAATAAAAAAAATGCAGGAAGCGCGCGGCTATCTGATTAGGATGGATTGACACATTATGCCCACATTTTGATCACACATTATGATTCCAAGTACATCTTGATCACACAGTATGATTCCAAGTGGCCGCGAGGGAAGCGGGCCGAGCCGTAAGGTTGCAAGAGGAGAAGGTGAAATGAAAACGAGGGTCATCCCCCGGTTGATGGGTGCTGGCAGCCGACCCGCTCCGAAACGGCGCAGCAGAGGCAAAGTAGCCTGGGCTCCCGTAGCGAATGCCTGGCGCAGAGGGAACAAGTAAAAGAGAAAGAAGCAGACAGGCAGACAGGCAGACAGGCAGACAAGAGAAGCCGCCCACCTCCAAAAGCCCCCGCGCGCTGCCATATATCTCGCCCTCCTGGCCCACTGGTCTCAGCTCACCGTCAACGCTTTCCCCGCTTAGCCCCCTTTCAATCCCCTCCCGTTGCTCCTCCCTCCTCTTCCCCCGCCTCCTGCCACCAACACCACACCCCGTGCCTCCATGACCTACCCCACCCTCTCCTCGCGCACCATCGTCATCCTCGGCGCCTCGTATGGCGGTCACCGCGCAATCCAAGTGCTTCTCCCCCTCCTCCCACCCGGCTGGCGCCTCGTGGTGCTCGAGCGCAACACGCACGCCAACCATCTTTACGCCTTCCCGCGCATGAGCGTCGTGCGCCACCACGAGCACAAGGCCTTTATCCCCTACATCCACATCTTCAAGTCCGCCCTCACACAGACCCATCAGCATCGGCTGATACAGGCCAATGTTGTTGCGATCGATGCGGACAACAAGAGGGTGGCCTATAGGAGGATCGAGCAAGGCGAGGAGAAACAGGTCGAGTGGCTGGGATGGGAATACCTGGTGTACGCCCTCGGAAGTCATTTGCCCGATCCCATCAATGTTTGGAGCAAGAGCAGAGCGGGGAGCGAGCACGACGGATCGAAAAAGATGGGCATCCAGTGGCTCAGAGACGCGCAGCGGCGCATCGAACAGGCAAACAGCGTCGTCGTCGTCGGCGGAGGAGCGTTGGGCGTGCGTGAGTGCCTCTTACTTTCCTATTGTTTCCATGCTGCCCTTCTTCCCCAACCCTCCATATCCGCTTTCGCCGCTCACTGAAACCTCCCATCCCTGTCCCTCTCTGATTACGGGCAGAACTGGCAAGCGACATCGCATCGACCTACGGCACCTCGAAAAAAGTGACGCTGACGCACTCGCGCACCCGCCTGCTGCCGCGCTTCGACGCCTGGATGCACGACAAGGCGGCAGCACGGCTGCAGGGGCTCGGCGTCGAGCTGGTGCTGGGCAGCCGCGTCGACCTCGCCACCGTCAGTGCCGATCAAAAGTCTTTCCGCCTGGTCGACGGTCGTCGGCTCAGCGGGGATCTCGTGGTGAGTACTCGTCGTCCCTCTTACCCACCGGTTGAGCTCTGTCCTTTGCACCGCCGCTGACTTTATCCGCCCGTCAATGATCGCTCGTGCACCACCAAGCTCTTTTGCCTCGGCCAAACGCCCAACACCTCGCTCCTTCCCGCCACTTCCCTCAGCGCATCGGGACAGGCCACCGTCCTCCCCACGATGCAGCTGCAGCACCATCCGCACATCTTTGTCGTCGGCGATGCGGCCGACGCCTTTGGGGCGCTCAACGCCGGCCACACGGCGTGGGATCAGGCCGAGGTGGCCGCTCGGAATATCGCCGCACTTATCCGTCGCTCGCACGGCGGCCACAGCCAAGCCGAAGCCGAGGAGGAGAGGGAAACAAAAGCTGAGATCGGGGAGGAAGTGAAAGTCTCAGCCTCGGCCGGGGATAAACCGAAGCCCACGGCGAATACCGAGGCCGAGCTGCAAGAGTACCACCCGACCCCACCGGCAGTCAAGGTGACGCTGGGCCTCGACCGTATGATCCGACAGACGATGGCCGGAGGCTTTGTGGAGGTCGAGGGAGGCGCCGTGGACCTCAACTCTACCACCATGTGGACGCGGAGGGGGCTCGGTACGGATGATTTGTTTCTGTAGCGTCCCGCCCCGGGCTACGCGGTTCGGTTCGTGCAGGGTTGCGTCTGGCCTATCTCGACGTGTATAGGGTCGAAGAAGCGGTACGAGACATGTGCAGTCATGAAAAAGCGGTATGCCACCTTCACAAGGCTGAAGCAATGGTACACGACTTATACAGAGAAAAAGCAGCAGTACGAGACGGGTATGGGTCAAAGCAGCCGTACAAGACATGCGTAGATACAGAACAGCGGTACAAGACGTGTATAGGGCCCACAAAACGGAGCGCCATCTGCACAAGGCCAGGCCAAAGCAGCGGTACAAAACGTGTAGTATCTAGGGCTAAAGCGGCGCTACCGCATGCCAATCAGCAAACGGCTCTACCAAACAACCATCCAACGACGGCGCACAGCCCGTCGATTGAAAGCGGCAGCGTGTAAGCTGATGGGTTGGAGCAAGCGGCGGCGCCGCATTTAGGCCAGAAGGGAGGGGGAGGGGGAGGGGGAAAAAGAAAAGGGGAGAGGCGTTGCGGAGGAGTAGGGGAGGGGTTAGGGGGGTTGAGGCGGTCTTGAAGATGTGGTTGAAGGGGGCACCGCTGATGGAGACGAAACAGGGCCGAGGCCATATACAAGCTACCAGACGACGGCGACTGCTTACCAGTGTCCTGGGGATGGGCCAACAGCCGCATGGTGTGCTGCGGGTAGTTGGGCGCCAAACAATGACGAATGCGCAAGCCTGCATGAGTCTCTTTGTTGCGTCGAAAGCGGCAAACTCGCCGAGTTGGCTGGCATGCGCGAGCGAGTTGAGTTGCGGGCTGAGCACGCGCCCCTGCCGAATGCGCGCCATGACCAAGTGCAGCC
>JALNIF010001283.1:0-14237 GCA_026284005.1 Thecaphora frezii | reverse complement strand
TTTTCAATTTCCACCCCTTTTCCTTTTTTTTTGTGTGGTTGTGGGTATTTTTTGTGGTGGGTTTTTTTTTTTTTTTTTTTTTTTTTTTTTTTGGTAAAGGCGTCGGGAGGCATGCGGTGATGGGGGGTTTGGGGGGCGCCGTTGCGAGGGGGTTGAGGGTGGGAGGGTGTGTTGGTTGTGGGAGCGTAGGGTATGGGGCGTCTAAAAGCCATGGTTGGAAAACGAGAGATTCTACGACCTCCGTCCTTCAGTCTCTTGTAAGAAGCCGGGATGACTTGGTGACATGCCAGCAACCCAAGCTGACAGGACGTACAGCGCGCCCAAGGCTTTTGCACCTCGCACCGCGGTGCCGTTGCCAGAGTCACTCTCTCGCTGTTGTCTTTCTCTCGGCTGGCACTCCCTGCACGACGCCAGGACCAGCAAGACCAAGACGAGGCCTCACCCGGTGTCCCAAGTACCGACGTCAGGTGGTAGCGTGGCGTTGAAAAGGGCCCATCTCGGCCGAAAGGAAGCGTTCTAAAGACGACGATGGGCTTTGCCTCCACTTTTGGACGGCGTTGGCTGTGGCTAAGCAGCGTTGCAGGGCTCTTGGATGCTTATCCCGCTACCCTCCACCACCACCTGTCGCCGCCTTGACCCTCTGCCCTCTCTGCCCTCTCTGCCCTCTCTGCCCTCTCTGCCCTCTCTGCCCTCCACCACCGCCACGCTCTGCCTGCTTCTCCACCGCGCTCGCAACCCCTTGGCGGCTCAACACGCCTCTCTCCGCCCACAAGTCCTCGCAATGACGCGCGCCATCTCCAACCGCGAAAGCGACGAGCTTCTCAAGCAAACCAAGGCGGATGCTTTGAAAAAGTGCTCGGATGTTGTTCGTGGTACGTCTCTGCAACGCCCCTTTTCCCTCTTTTTTCCCGTTTCGCTCTCTTTTTTTTGCCTTGATGAGGAAACTCGACAACTGACGATCAACACTTTGTCGGGGGGATGGGAAAATAGCTTTCGCAGAGTGCTCGTCCGGTCGAACGTTTTCGGTAGCCTGGGCGTGTAGGGACCAGCATAAGGCGGTGCAGCAGTGTATTAAGCAGTAGTACGTCCCCTTCCATCCCTCCTCATGGTATCGAGTAGGCGAAGTTGACTCATCCCCCTCATCCCCACCCTTTCTTCCCCGCACGCACATCCTCGACCACACCTGCCTTTCCCCCCGCCCAACCAATACCCACCCGCCCGAACGCCAGCACTTCACCGGAAGCCTTTGAAAAAGTGAAAGCCGACTACCTCGCTTCGAACCGGTCTTCCAAACCGAGCACCGTCTAGTCCCCCTTTCCCCTCTTCATTCTCTCTCTTTCTCTCTCTCTCTCTCTCTGCTTTCCAAAATCCTAGAATCCAACCCACCCCCAACACCAGCGCCAATCAAACGAAACAGAAAAAGGAGACGAATTTGCCAAGGAGATCCACCTTCTACAACACCCCACTCCTCTCCTCATCGACGTTTCTGTAACCACTTCCGAAACCCTTCGACGACCTCACCATCCGTTTTCCGAAACTTGTCCAATTTCCCTATAGGTTTAGGGTCGAGGTCGATGAGTTTGACTTCACCTCTTCCTTCTCGTCCCTGGTGCTGCTCGACCGCGTTCGGAAGCAACCACCTAACCATAACACTACAGTCCTTCCACGTCGACGCGACGAGGAAGCGCATCGTCTGCCTTCGCAGTTGCTCGAGCGTCTCTGGGCACCGTTTGTCGTCGTCATCGAGGGGCGATACGGCGTCCGCGAGCTCAACGGCAGTAGCGGGGGCTACGAGCCACGCCAGCTCTGGAGGGACGTGGCCGAGCGGGTGAGAGGTGAGACGTTGCCAGTCGGATGCTAGACCTTCAATGTCGCGCCGGTCGAGACGCGATTGAAGGTAGGCTAGGCGGCTCAGCACCGATTCCTGGTCACCCTTGTCGTCGTCGCCCGTGGTGTGTGTGCGCAGGCGCGGTGTCGAGAGCGCCGCTACCAGGTGGCTCGCGAGCCGGGACGGTAGATCGCCTGCCTCTCCGTCGTCGACCCGAGTGGGCAAGCGCGCCAGGAACGCCGCCATCTCTTCTAAAACCTCCGTCTGTATCGAAACCAGAGTTAAAGCGCAGGCAGACACACGTCCCCTCTTCGCCGCTGTTAGCGTCAGTACGGCACGGTCTGCCTTTGCTCCTCGTCTACGACCGTCAGGAGGAGCACACGACACAACCCACCTGGTCCGGGGTGACGACGTTGCCCTTCCAAAACAGGCGCAGGTTGTTGGTCGTGGCGGCGCTCTCGTTCCAGTCCCTCCACAGCGCGGCGATGGCGCGGCGCATCCTGTCCGCCTCGCCGCTGTAGAGGTCGAGCGGGTCGTAGCACGCTTCCCACGCCTCGGCCGTGATGTTGGAGGGATCGGGCGAGCGGGCGATGCGGTGCATGCGGTAACGCGAAAAGCGCGTCTTGAGGTCGGCGTTGGGCGACGACACGGAGGCCAGTGCATCTGCGTCCGGAAGGTAGCCCCACTTGGGCTGGTGCGACGGCGCCCAACAACGATGCCAAGGCGTCGGATCAGATACGGAATGGTTGACAAGGTCCGATCAGCGCAGAAAGAGGGGAGCGAAGCACGATACGGACGGTGAAAGGGGGAAGGGCGTCGCGACCTACCTTGATCTCGACGGTGAGCACCTCGGCGCTGCTCCCTGCCGACGAGGGCGCAGCGCAGAGGTCGTCGACCAGCCACGCGCGCGCCGCACCAAGGTCGATGCCGTCGCTGCTCCTCCGCTCGCGCGGCCGGTGGATCTCGACGCGCGCCGCCAGCGTCTCCAGCGTCCGCCTGTCCTTCTCGTCGTCGATCCGGACGACGCTCGTCTGGGGTAGGAGCGAGGCGTTGTCGTCAAGCAGCGGGAGGATAACGCCGTCGCGGAAAACCGCCTCCTCGTCGACCTCGTCCTCTCTCGCCGCTGTGCCACGCTGCGATTCGGCGCCTCGGCTCGAAGAGGCGTCGGACGAAGCGCGGGGCGACTTGCGGAGGCGCAGCGCCTTGCCCTGCCAGGGCGAAGGGGCGGCGGATGCGGGTTTCGAGGCGGGGTGGGGCGTGTAGCGGAGGAGGAGGTTGAGGCCGCCCTCGGCGAGGTAGCTCCACTGCGTCGGGTCTAGGTCGGAGAGCTTGAGCATCGTCGGACGCGCATGCTCGCGGCTAAGGGCGGGGGGCTGGTGGTGCTGGCGAGACTGCGTCGAGCTCGAGAGTGTGGATTTGAACGGCGTCGCGTGCGAGGGCGCGAAGCGGGTCGGCGGCATGGTGGTGCGATGCCCGCTGGAGCGAGGGAGACGGGCGGCAGAGGGAGACCGAGGGTGGAAGGGGGACGAAGCCTGGTGGTAGGGATAGGGATAGGACCGAGGTGCAGCGGGCGGCGCGAATGGGCGGAAGAAGGCGGCTGAACGGAAAGCGAGTTGGCGCGTTGGCTGCCTCGGCGTTTGGCGCTGGACCCTCGACGCTTGGACCACGTCCTTGTCCTTGGCTGCTGGGCAACTTGGCCTCGCCGCTCGCTCGATGCTGCCTGTCTTTCTGCATCCTGGCTCCCGCTTGCGATGCCTACCGCTTACTGCTCTCGACCTTTTGTTCCGGTTAACTTCGCCACCATCGCAAGCTCAGCTGTGAAGCATTTTTGGTGTGAGCGCCTGACCATCCCGATAACTGGGCGTTGTGAGGCGGTCGAAAAGGCTGTGAAATATTCCAGGCAAAATTAAAAATCAAAACATCAAAACAAAACAACGAGGCGGCCATCTACTGGGCAAGCTGGAAGCTCGATGGGCCCAAAGAGAGACAGAGAGAGAGAGATAGGGAAAGAGAGAGAGAGAGAGAGAGAGAGAGAGAGAGAGGAGAGAGAGAGAGAGAGAGAGGCGGCTGCGCTTGGCTTGGTCAGCCACGTAACCGACGCAGGGTCCAACACAGTCCAAGACGCTGTATCGCACGAAAAGTGCGCTCCCAATTCGGTTCGATTTTTCCTGCTAGAGTCCCTCACGTGCCGCTGCCAATGCCGCAGCATTTTTCCCCGGTTCCGCACCAGCGACGCGCCAAATTCCCTTCGTCTCCGCCTCGTCAGGCCAGGCCAGGGCGAGCGAGGGCGAGAGTCAGTCGGTCCCACAGACGTGGCCAACCCCGTCGCCGCCGCCTTGCATCCCTCTTTCCTTCCCCCATCCACCCAAAAGGCAACGTCAAGAGTGAGTTACCCCCTGCCCGCCTGCGCGATTCCGCCCGGCGGCCACGGCACATCCGTAGTACGGCGACGGCAGCAGCAGCAGCAAACGCGGTGATGGCGGTGGCAGCGGCAGGCTTCTTTCTGGCGATGGAGCCTCTTCGGCGACGGCGTATCGGAATGAGATTCCTCCCCCATCTTGGGACTCCACCGCGCTACTCTCGGTTTCAGTTTGATGCCGCTTGCTTCTCCCGCTGCCACCGCCGTTGTTGCTGTGCCGCTACTGCTGTGGGACTCGTCGACCGGCCGCCGGCGCTTTGCAGAGGCAGGAAGCGCACCCGAGGTACATCGATCTGACAATCAGCAAACCTCGATCCCCTATCTCTCCCTTCGCGTGCGCCGCGCCGCTCCGCCCCACAGTGTCCAAGATTCAAGTGTCAAGCGTGCGAGCCTCCATCAAGGACCTGATCAAGGCCTCCGAGGAGAAGAGGCGTAACTTCAACGAGACCGTCGAGCTCCAGATTGGTCTCAAGAACTACGACCCGCAGCGTGACAAGCGTTTCAGCGGTACCGTCAAGCTTCCCCACGTGCCGCGCCCGCGCATGACGATGTGCATTCTTGCCGACGCCGCCGACGTCGACCGCGCCAAGCTGATTGAGCTCGAGTACATGACGGTCGACGACCTCAAGAAGCTCAACAAGAACAAGAAGCTCGTCAAGAAGCTGGCCAAGAAGTACGACGCCTTCCTCGCCTCCGAGGCGCTCATCAAGCAGATTCCTCGTCTGCTCGGCCCCGGTCTGTCCAAGGCGGGCAAGTTCCCCACGCCCGTGTCGCACGCCGAGGACCTCGAGAAGAAGGTGATCGAGGTCAAGAGCACTATCAAGTTCCAGCTTAAGAAGGTGCTCTGCCTGGCTGTCGCCATTGGACACGTGCAGATGTCGGACGACCAGCTGCTGGCCAACGTGATGCTGGCCATCAACTTCCTCATCTCGCTGCTCAAGAAGCAGTGGCAGAACGTCAAGTCGCTCACCATCAAGTCGACCATGGGCAAGCCGATCACCCTCTACTAAGCGGATCGGTTCGCGCTTCCCCCTGGGCCCTGCTTAGCGGGGTGGGAGGTCGTCTTGTGGGAATGGGAGCGATAGTCGCCGTCTCGACTTTGGCGTTTGCTTTAGTTCCTCTCCCTTTTTGCATGGCAACTGTGGCCATTTCTTTTGATCCTTGTCCGGACATTCATGAGCATCTCGCACGCTTACACCCAGCCGTTGCGGGGTGGCGTTGGTCGCTATGCTGGCGATCGGCGGTGCCTCGGCGCGGTGAGGGGAGCTCGAACAGATCAAAAAATGCCAAATACATCTTGGTTGCCTCGTACCTTTTCGATCTTGTGTGGGTGGTGTGGGTGGTATCGTCCAAGAGTTAGGGGGTGGGACTTGGCGTCACGACTAGGTAGATGAGGCTCGTTGCATCGCACGAGAAAGTGTGTGGAGCTCAAGAGCCTGTCGCAGACTTGCCTGGCGTACGTCCCCCAGTACCGACTTGACGAACAGTGACCAAGGGCCCTCGAATGCCCCTACGCCTGCTTGCGACTGGGCCTGACGATGCACGCCCCCTAGTCTCGTCGAACCCCAGCCCCAACTCTCCTCGCCGCCACCTCTGTGGATGGCTCGAAAATCTCCCTCTCCCTCTCTCTCTCCGCTTGACAACGCAACGCGGTGGCCAGCTGTGCGTCGAACCACGCACGTCAAGTCAGGAGAGCTGGGACGTGACGCGATCCGGATGGCGAAAGCTGAGACTTGGGTTTTCTAGTTTCAGTGCTGTGTTTCGTCTCGACGAGGGAGGGAGGTGGATCGGAACCGAGTCACAATGTAGCGGGTCTACGAGCCAAAAGGGAGGGACAGGAGGCTGGCTCTCGTCCGAGATCGTTGCGGCTTGGTATGTTACGGCTAACGCTGGTTTGCAAAACCACAGAGTGGCGGGCAGGCAGAGGCAGGCAGAGGCAGGCAGAGGCAAGAGCGGGGAGCAATCACACTCACCCTCCCTGCTTGCTCGGTTGTATGTAATAGCTCACCGCACCAACATCGGCGCCTCTGACCTTGCACCTAACTCTCAGCCGAAAGCACGCTGAAAATCGGATGGATGCAAGCCGATTGGATCGCTTTGGGCGCTGCCCACGCGCTAGTGCCTGCCGGGGGCGTGGCACCCAAAATATATAGTCCCTGGCCATCGATCACACTCGCGCTAGAGGAAAAGCATGGTCATAGCATCATATAATCGACTAAGGGACTAGCTGCGGCAGGAGAAGGTCTCCAGCGCCCTGATGGCTCCCAGCCTGCCGGAAGCGGGATGGTCGAGCACACAGAAGGGCGGGAAGGGAGGGTAGCAAGAATGCGGCCTGAGCCTGACAAGGGAAGTTGGAAATGGTGGGAGAGTAGGGCAAGATTAGGAGGAAGTGGGGGGCTAAGTAGGAGCTGTGCTGGCAGTGAGAGGTGCCAGCTTCGTCACGTGCAGCATGGGTTTCATTTGCCGCCCCTCACTGCACCAACCACCGTTGTCATCCACCACCACTCGTCGTCGTCACGATTCCTCCTTTTGTCGCTTCTCGACCTTGTAAAAGAAATACGAGCCCCCATCTCGCTCGGCCCCCGCCTACACTGCATCCGAGCTTATTGATCGCTTTGCCAGTCAACCGTCGATGCTTGCACTCCCATTCCAAGTTCTCCACCCCCACCGCCCATCACAACGCACTTCCCCACCTCGGGACGCCCACGCTACCCTCGCTGTGGACGCAACAAACGGCTCACAGAAAGCGATGGTCCGACCCCAGGATACGCCTCCTCCCTCGCTTCGACATGAGATGCCCTCGATATCGTCAGGATCGTACCGAGCTCGCAGAGATGGGTTGGCTTCGACGTTTCTGACCGCATATAAACCAGCCCCTCGTTTTTTCGTCCCTCGTTTGCTTCATCCCATCCCCCCATCCATCCATCCTCCCATCCACCACAGAACCTACAGCCATGTTGGGCTTGATCCAGTGGCTCCTCTTGGCCTTGCTGGCCGTCCAGGCTGTCTGCGGCGCCTCTGGCCCCACTACGTGGCACCTCGTTCATGACCAAAGTGGGTGACAAGCCAACATGCCTATGCTCGTGTTGTGTGTTTGTCGACTCACCCTCGCTCTCGCTGCTGATTATGTGCAGGGGAGATTCGGCAGTGCACGCACGTCTGGCACAAACTCGGCACCTTCAACCGCAACCGTGCTTGCGTCTCGACCATCCAGACAGGCCCAAACGATATGGCCTGCATAGCCGCCGGCCGCAACGAGTTTTCCACCATGAACCGATTCGCCGTGGCGTGCAACCAAGCCGAAGGCAAGCTGGTCGACGCCCCAACGGGAAAGTCATTTGTCTTCTCCTACAGTAAGAAGTTTGTGCATTACCTAAGCAACTATGCCGCAGCGGATCTCGTCTACTCCAGCTTCAGCTTCGATACGGAACTCTGCTACGGGCCCGCCCAAAACTTTGCATCATATTCCTGGAGACTTACTTGCAAGGATGCCAAAGGTTTCGAAGCGGCTTGCAAAAAAGCCGGCGGGAATTTTATAGTGAATACAACACCGCCGCCGTGGATGGAAGGGGCTGGATGAGCCCCAGAGGGTTGCATGGCTAGGGCCCTCACAACGGACTCGACTTGCGCACTTCACACGGTGGTTCTCAGTGACAAGAGCGATAGGTTCCTTGGAAAGGGGCGTGCGGCCTCCGGCATGGCTTATATTGTTAGCCCTACCGGTGTCTGCGCTCCTGACCTTAAGACCAGCTCTCGGCCGAGAGCACGCTGACACACGCGGCGATAACCCCCACAACAGCGCTGTTTCTCCGTGGCTAGCCACCTGTCGTCTCTCTCTTTCCTCTCTTGCAATCGCACCCGCACGCACAGAGATCGCATCGCTTTCTAATACAGTGCGCCCTCTCAAAATGAAAAAAAATAAATAAATAAATAAATAAATATATTTATATTAAAAAAATAAAAAATGAAAAAAAAAAAATCTCGCATGAAAATTGCTTTTAAGAAAGTAAAACAACATGCTTAACACAAACCAGTATATTTGAAGCAACATGATAATCCTGAATTGAAACCCAATTATTAGCCGATTCTAGAGTATTTACCGTTCTCTTTTTCCTTGGTTCATTTTATTTATTTATTTTTTATTTTATTTTTTTTATTTTTTTTGGTCTAGCTCGAGGAAGTAAAGGGGGAAAGGGAAGGGGGAAACCCTCGGCCTTCACCCTCAACCCTCATCCTCATCCTCGCTTTCGCTGTCGCGCTGGCTCTCGCGTTGGCTGGCTGGCTCAACGCGTGGTGGCGCGTTGAGAAACCCTCAACCCTCCACCCTCTGTTATGCGGAACAAGTATGCCGGATGGTGTGTGCAATAGCGGTGCGAATCTGTGATTTTCAATCTGTGATTTTGAATGAATCATGTACGTCACCGGGGGCATGGGCGTAGTTAGAGCAAGGGTTGACACGTCCCATCCATCCCATAAGGAACGATTATCACATTTAATGCCATGGAAGCTGTAGCTGTGTATTCACCACGTCATCCGGGGCAGAACCCTTTACCCTCGTCGGAACCTGCAGAGCCCGCTGCATACGACTACCATCAATCCCCCTTGTTGCAGCTAGGCGTGGTTGTATACTTGGAGCCGAGGCCAGGGTATATGCGCAGCGGAGCGAGAGGGTAAAAATAGATGGATATAGGGCAGGTTTGTCTTGCAGAGAGGTTGCATGTCACTTGGGCTTGGACCGAGCCGCGTGCCGGGTAACTGCCAGTTGGCGTGTAGCCCTGGGCGAAAAAAAAGATGCCCGAGTTGGCTCGAAGGCTCTGACTAGCACACGTAACTAGCTTGGGTTCTTGGGAGTCTACACGGCTTGTTGCCTCTCTCTCTCACTCTCACTGAGAGACGCAGGCGGGCAGCTGCGTGCGTATCAGCAAGACTTATGATTTGCAACCCGGCGGCATCTGTGTGCATGGATTGGAGGGCGCGCATTTGCGAGATCCAAGCACCTGCCCCACTCGGCGTGCGTGAAAGAAAAAGTGGAAATAAGAATAAGAAAAGAATAAGAATAAGGATCGCATGCAGGCAAGCGGTCCGAGCTCGAATGCGCAACCACGCCGCCGTTCCATGCGGAGGGCCGAGGGCGGCGGGGAGCGAGACAAACCCTCGACCCTCGCCACCAGCTTCCATCCGAAACATGAGCTGACTGACCCTCGACCCATGACCCTTGACCCATGACCCTTGACCCTTGACCCTTGACCCTCAACCCTCAACCCTCGACCCTTGACCCTCAGACCCTCGCTCCCTCGCTCGCCAGGGTGCGATGACCTGAAACGCCAACCCCTCACACTGCACCCCTGACCCATTGACACCGGCGCATCCGTTTCCTCGCTTCCTGCGCATCCTTGACAGCGCGCCCCAGGCAGACCGAGCGAGGATGCATGGCTTGCGTTTGCTCTTGCTCGGCCGCCGCTCTGGCTGGCGTGCATTTGGGACCTTGCAACCAACGACGCAGCCTGACAGCCCTGATGCTACGCTGCACACGACGCGCAGCCAAGCGCGACGGACAGTGAGCAGTACCTAGCTAGCTAGTGGCAGCAGTCACAGTGTAGTGCAGTAGCAGCCAGTAGTTGGTAGCTAGAGTACTGCCCTCTTGCCACGCGCTGCTCGGCTGCTGGCGTTGGGTGCGATAAGATTTAGATTGTTATGCTTGATTGCCCGTCGAGGCCTAGCTCGCCCCGCTGCGCACCGCTGCGTACCGCTGCGTGTGTCGGGTGCTGTCGAAAAACACTCAAGGTGCGCACCTACACAACCCGTCCTTGCACCTGTGATTCTTGATTCGTATTCGTGTTTGTAATTGGCGTTGCACCTTAGCCCTGGCAACTTTGCAAGATCAACGATCCGATAGCCGCAGCCGGTGGCCTAATCCGGCCCATCCGGCCCATCCGGCCCAGCCAGCCAGCCAGCCAGCCCAGGGTTCGGCTCGTGATAGAGCGGCAATGCTGTGTGTTGCACTTTGGCTGGCCCCAAAGACGTAGCGAGTTAGTCAGTGCGGCGAAATGAGCAAGCCAGCGACGGGTCTGCGCTGATCCAGCGCGCTTTTCGCCCGGTCGCTCGCTTTGGGTGCTTCTCAGCGCTGCTTTTTCCCCTTTTCCCCTCTCGCCCCTTTGGCCTGGTGTTCCGTCCAATCATGGACCGATCAAAGCTCGCTAGCCTGCGTGCCAACAACAAACACCAGCCCGCTACGGCTCGCGTGGTGCGAGGCGAGGGCGAGGCAAAGGGCCCCACCTCATTTGCCTCCTTCCACGTTGCTTTTGCGTCCGCGTGTGGTAGCGCAATAACCTCGTCCCTCGCTGGCTAGCTGCTGGCGTATCCGCAGGCTTCGGCCCAGGGCGAGGCGGGTGGGTCCCACTTTGGGTACTTGCCAGCGGCTTCTCTCCCCGACCCTTGCTTGCCACCCGTCCCCCTTTCCCTTCCTTCGCCCCACGCGGCCAGGCAGCGCAGTCGATCCGGCCCTCGACCCTCCCTCGTAGCCCCGTATAAGAAGGAACGGTTCGCCACCCCCTCGCCCCCTCTTGCTTCTCGACCCCATCGCTTCGCACCACTCTCGATCCATAGTCGTTTACAGCCTCTCCGTATCGTCCTCCCGTGCCATCGGCACTCGGTCCTCTGCGCTATTTTGGCCTTCCGCATCCTCTTCTTCTTCTTCTTCCTTCTCGACCACCGCTCTCTTGCAGTCGGCCCATTCCTCTCCCACTCACCCCCTTTTCTTCTTCCAGCGCAACTCCGGACGCGATGGCCTCTACGATGACGCACGAAAAAGATCGCAGCGCTTCCACGGCACCGCCGCACGGCGAGCACGACGACGACGTCGACGACAAGCGTTCCTATGACGGCGGTGAGGGTAAAAACGCCGACCTCGAGGCGGGCATCGCCCCCACTTCGATCCTCGGCAAGGCGGCGCGCGCCGCCACCTTCCGAGAGGCTGGCACCAGCCGCGACGTCCGCTTCCAGAAGCAGCAGCGCGATCGCACGCTCGAGCGTACGCACAGCATCGCCCCCTCGATCCGCGGACCGGTGCGCATCGATGCCGGGTCCAGGGTACCCGCCGAATTTAAGACGCTCAGCATCCAGCTCTCCCAGGGCGGCCTGGGCGACAAGGCGGACAAGGCGAAGCGCGAACAGAAGACGGTCAAAGGTGGGTAAAACAAAGCTTCTGAGGCCAAGCAAGGGCGAGCGTGGTCCCTCGCCCCGCCCCGCCGCTGCGCCTTCCACGCGTCGTCAATGCGACGTCGATGGTTTCGATCGAAATGCGAGGCTAGCAACGGGCGCGCGCTGACGTTCGGATCCATCTCGCTCGTTTTGATTTCCTCTTTCCGCTCTCGCTTGCCTCGACTCGCACGTCTTTGCACCTCGCAGAACTGTCTGAGCTCGACTGGCACAGCATCACTGTCGAAGAGGCGCTCAAGCGCCTGAGCTCGTCGGCCGACACGGGCCTCGACGCCTCGCAGGCCGAGCGCCGGCTCAAGCAGTACGGCCGCAACGAGATGTCCAAGCCCCCCAGCCGGTGGGCGCGCAAGCTGTTCGGCTACATCTTTGGCGGGTTCGGATCGCTGCTCGTGTTTGGCGCCGTGATTTGCTTCATCGCCTGGAAGCCGCTGGGGAACCCGAACCCGCAGGTGTCGAACCTGGCGCTGGCGTGCGTGCTGCTATTTGTGGTGCTGCTGCAGACGGTCTTCAATGCCTGGCAGGACTTTTCGACGAGCCGCATCATGGCGTCGATTGCGGGGATGCTGCCGGAGGAGGTGGTGGTGGTGCGCGAGGGCGAGCGGCGCTCGGTGGCGGCGGCGGAGCTGGTGCAGGGCGACGTGTTGGTCATCACGCTGGGCAGCAAGGTGGCGGCGGATTGCCGCATCATCTCGTGCTCCGAGGCCAAGTTTGACCGGAGCGTCGTTACGGGCGAGGCCGAGGCGATTGCGGGCAGCGTGGATATGACGGAACCCAACTACCTCGAGACGCGCAACATTGCGCTCGCCGGGACCAGCTGCGTGAATGGATCGGCGCTGGGGCTGGTGGTGGCGACGGGCGACAATACGGTTTTTGGTCGCATCGCCCAGATGACGAACCGCCCCAAGGCGGGGCTGACGACACTGGAGAAGGAGGTGCAGATCTTTGTCTACACCATCGCCACGATTGCCATCGCCATCGCCGTCATCTGCATCATCATCTGGGCGGCCTACCTGCGTCCCAAGCATCCCGGATTCATGTCGGTGTCGGCGCTGCTGGTCAACGTGGTGTCGATCCTGGTCTCCTTTATCCCCGAGGGCATGCCGGTGGCGGTGACGCTGTCGCTCACCGTGACGGCGCGCAAGCTGGCCAAAGCCAAGGTGCTGTGCAAGCAGCTGTCGACGTGCGAAACTCTGGGCGCCATCACGGTCATCTGCTCGGACAAGACGGGTACGCTGACCAGCAACCGGATGACGGCGACCTCGGTGGGCGTCTACGGCTTCGAGACGGATCCGATTGACGCGCAGGGACACGTTGCCGCAGGCGGACCGCTGGCGTCGGCGTTTGGCCAGCTGCAGGTGGTGGGTGCGGTGTGCAACGCGGCCGTGTTTGACGCCGAGACGCGCCACCTGGCGGTGCGGGAGCGCAAGGTGCACGGCGACGCCACGGATAGCGCGGTGCTCAAGATGGCCGAGGAGATGGGCGACGTCGAGGCGACGGTGGCCGCTTGGACGACGCGGTACCAGCTGGCGTTCAACTCGAAGAACAAGTTTATGCTCAAGCTCGTCGAGCCCAACGGCGATGGCGATGCGGCGGCGGCGGCGGTGCGTCGGGCGCTGTCGGCGAGCGAGGCGGCCGATTTCGAGGCGGGGCGCGACATGGTGCTGCTGGCCAAGGGGGGGCCGGACGTGCTGCTGAAGCGGAGCTCGTGGGTGCTGGATGCATCGGGCTCGGTGGTGGCGCTGACGGACGAGGTGCGCGCGGCGCTGGTGGCGACGCAGTCGGCGTGGTCGTCACGCGGCCAGCGCGTGCTGCTGCTGGCGCGGCGGGTGGTGAAGGCGTCGATGCTGGACGAGGGGGTTGGGCTGGAAGAGGCAGCGATGGCGCTGAATGTGGAGCTGACGGTGGTGGGGCTGGTGGGGATTGTGGATCCTCCGCGCGCCGAGATTCCCGAGGTGGTGCGGACGTGCCGGGGGGCGGGGGTGAGGTTTTTCATGGTGACGGGCGATTTCCAGCTGACGGCCGAGGCGATTGCGCGGCAATGCGGCATCGTGACGGCGGAAAAGGTGGAGCGGTTTGAGGAGCTGGGGAGGGCGGAGCTGCGGGAGTACGATGCGTACGAGGAGCGGGAGGAGGGGCGGGCGATGCGGGCGCTGAGCCTGACGGGAGGCGATGTGATGCGGATGGGCGAGGCGGAGTGGGAGCAGTGCTGCCGGTACGACGAGGTGGTGTTTTCGCGCACGACGCCGGAGCAGAAGCTGCGCATCGTCAAGGAGCTGCAGGCGCGCGGGCAGTGCGTGGGGATGACGGGGGATGGGGTGAATGATGCGCCGTCGCTCAAGCAGGCGGATATCGGGATCGCGATGGGCGGCGGGTCGTCGGTGGCGATGGAAGCGGCGGACATGGTGCTGCTGGATAGCTTTGCGAGCATCGTGGACGCGCTGCTGCTGGGACGGTTGGTGTTTAGCAACCTCAAGAAGACGGTGGGCTACCTGCTGCCGGCGGGGACGTTTGCGGAGCTATGGACGGTGCTGCTCTCGTTTTTCTTTGGGTTGCCGCAGATTCTGGGCAACGTGCAGATGATTTTGATCTGCGTTGGCACGGATCTGTTTCCGTCGCTTTCGCTGTGCTTTGAGAAGCCGGAGTCGGACCTGCTGAAGCGGAAGCCGAGGAACGTCAAGAAGGACCGGTTGGCGGACTGGAAGCTGCTGGTGCACGCCTACTTTTTCGTAGGGCTGCCGTTGACGGTGGTTTCGTGCGCGATGGGTTTCTGGT
>JALNIF010001278.1:0-20326 GCA_026284005.1 Thecaphora frezii | reverse complement strand
CAGGCGGCGGCGTTGGCAGGTGCGGCAGAGCAGGGTGAACAACGCTGATCTCTACGGCGCGATAGACGCTGGCGGAGTTCGTCGAGGTCCAGCCTCAAGGTAGCCTCCACCTCGCCCTGCTTGTTGGGGACGGCGATGACGTCGGCCGTCGAAAGAAGGGAAAGGGCGCCTCCACCGTCGACGTCGCCGTCCTCGGACAGATCTCCGGCCCCATCCTCTGAGTCTGTGACCAAGCCGCCGTCTGCAGCCAGTTCCGTATTATCGTCATCGCGGCCTCCATCATCGTGGCAGCAATGAGCTCCACTTTCGGTCAAGCGGCCGTTTGGCTCGTCCGACGCGGGCTCTACGGGCGCCTCTGGCTCGGATGCTGCATCGGAAGAGAGACCTTCCGCGCTTTCGTCTTCGTCCAGATTGCCATCATCCTCGACGTACTCGAGCCGACGAGCGTCGTCGACGAGGTCCGATGTCGCTAGCGCCGAGTCGCTTGGTTGCGATGTTCGAAACACTTCGGCGACCTGGCTGCCGGGCAGGGCGTAGCTTCTGAGCGACTGGATAAGATCGGTGCGGGGCCGCTTCCTCCGGCCAGTAGCCACCTGGGAAGGGCTGCTCGATCGGTATGCGGCTGTGACGCCGACCGAGGCTGGCGGTGGCGAGGCGCGGCTACGCTTGACGGGGGACCAGGACGCGCGAGTGGTGTCCAATGTGGCCTCGTAGGCTCGTTTCGGCGATGTATCCTCCTGACCAGGGCTCGGCGAGCTCCGCGGCAGGAAAAGATCTTGATCGCTGCTCGGCGCTTGGCCGGAGCCATTGGCCAAACCGGCGTCAAGACCGTGGGTCTGATGCTCCGAATCTGGTGCGACAGGCTCGGCCGCGATCGATTGCGATTGCTCGGGGTTAACTGCTGCTGCTAGGGAAGCGGGATCGGCGTCGGCGGATGTCGGACCTTCGCTGCCGTCGTCTGTCATCACGGATGGCGGCTCGGCCGCGTCGTGATCCCCTGGCACATCGTCATCAGCCCCGCGGGACTCGCTTTCTTCGGCGTCTTCGTCCATGCCCTCGCCGGCCTTGTCCGACTCCGCTTTCGGCCACGGCTGGGCTACGCGGACGGGCTCAAAATCGACCAGCCTCGACTGGACGACCGCAGATCTGGCGGTGCCGCTCGCCCCGCCGACCCGGAAGACGCCTCGGCTCGGCGCAAAAAGCTCGTCGAGCTTCTCCTTGATCCTCTCGACGAGCCGAGCCTCCTCGTGCAAAAAGATGGTCCGCTTGTCCGGGCTGACGTTGACGTCGTAGGAATCGGTTGGGAGCCGAAAATCGGCGACGACAAAGGGGACCTGATTGGTATTGTAGGATTTGTAGACCTCGTTAAAGGCGCGCGAGATGCGGCCAGCGTCCCAGGGTCGGCCGTTGATGTAGAAGAACTGCCGATCCGACGAGGTCCGACCGCTGCCGTGCGTCGGTCGCGAGATGACGCCGACGACTCTGACGGACGTCTCAACGTCGGAAGCGCCATCACACCCCTCAACGATCGCGTCGTGGACGATGGCGCCATCCTGGGACCCTTCGGCCGCTCGCCGCTCCCCGCCGGCCTGCAAGCTCTCTCCACCCGTAGCGGTTGGTGATCTGGCCGACGAGAAGGAGAGGGAGAGATCGAGCGCCATCAGCGTCGGCCCCAGTCGGGCGCCAAAGAGCGCAGTGACGTTCGAGACCAGGTAGTTGCTCGACGAGGAAGAGTTGACGCTGAACTGCGGCGTCTTTTTCCCCGCCTTGGGTTGGTTGCTCGACGTCCACCGGACGCCCTTGCTTATGAGCGCGTACGACTGGAGGAGGGTCTGGGCCTTGGCGTACTCGCGCTTGAGATTCTTTTCAAACTCCTTTCTGCGGACGGGAAGGCTGCGGAAGAGGCCGGTGACGGTGACAGTGGTGCCGCGCTGGCGAGCTGCCTTTTTGTCGCTGGCCCTAACCGAGCCGGCATGGTCGAGCTCGAGGATGGTACCGATGGGAGCGTCTTGGGCCGTGGCCGTATGGATAGTCACTTCGCTGAGGGCACAAAGGGATGAGAGGGCCTCGCCTCGAAAGCCAAAAGTGTGCACCATGGCCAGGTCGCTGAAGCTGGAGAGCTTCGAGGTGTGGTGCTTGAGGGCTAGCGGCCGGTCAAGAGTGCTCTCGGGGGCGCATCAGCGTGGAACCGTCTCTGAGCGCTTGGTGCCAACATAGCGCACGAGGACTCACCGATCCCCTCGTAGTTTGAGGCGTCGATCCCGGTGCCGTTGTCGACGACCTCAAATGATTCAGCGCCGTAGTCTTTGAAGCGGACCTCTGTTCGAAGACAGTGGTGGCGGAGCCGTATACGTCAGGCGGCCGCAGTCCGAGGGCGAAAAGGTGACGATCGCCGATTGACAGAGCGAAGCACGCGGCGCAACTCACCTATGTTGGTGGCGCCTGCATCGAGCGCATTCTCTACGAGCTCCTTGACGGCCGTCTGAAGGTCGAGGACGACCTGCCCGCTGGTGATGCGGTGGACGTCTCGCTTGGAGATGGGTCTGATGGTGGCGCCGGCCTCGCCAGTCGTGGGCTGACAGTGGGAGGATGGCGATGGGGCAGCCATCGCCGTGGCCATCTGACGGGTCGGTGCGAACCTCGTCCAAACGACGGCTGGAGACAAGGTGTGTACGACAGGGTCGAGGAAAGCGCAATGGCGAGGGTGAGGAGGGACGCGGGCTGGACGTTTTGTGCTCAAACCCAGCGCAGCCGGGAGGAGGCAGGCCGTATCTAGCCAGACGTAGAGGCGGACACGGTCGATGGCTGGATAGGGTATGGAGTCAACCTCGTAGAGTCGTACAAAGAGGAAAGCATTGAGGCAAGTTGGTTTCGTGTGGGCCACTAAGACTCTTAACTCTTACTGTTTGTGTGGAGGTGCCTGCAGGCATTCCGAATTTGGAGCCCGTGTGCCGGCGTCCAACGCCCCTCGCCGGCATCACCAGTCAGCTAGAGTCTGGGTGCTCTTGTGACTGCCACTTTCTAGCTTTATATCACCCTTTGTGACTATGTGGCTTGCTTTGTGACGACTCGCGGCAACATGCTGTAGCGCGGCTGCTCGGGATGCCAGATGCGGCCGATTCCGACGAGCGGCGCGCTCCTTTTGACAGACCATTGTGGTGACTGCGCTCGCTGCTCAGCCCGCTGCCAGCTGGCCGCTTTGCGCTTGAAAGCTGGCAGCATGCGTCGCTGCCGAGGCTCAGATATTTCGCTTTGCAGTGTGAGTGTGGACACCATCGTCGAGCATTAAGAGACCGCTTGCCATCTACCCCCCTTCCTTTTTGCCTCCGGCTGCTTATCTTCCGCTTATACACGCACTGCTCCGTGGCCGCCGCTTAGGGAGCTTGCTGTGGCTGCACGAGGCAACCGCGTAGCCGTCCCTCTGCTGGGCCGGGCGCCGTAGGTCTCTTTTCCGGTGGGCCGACCGGTGGGTGTCGCAGCAGGAAACGTCGCAGCAGGAAGCCATGCAACATGCTTGGGCAACGGCAACGTAATGAGAAGGCTGCGGAGGTGGTGCCGCTCTCGGACGAAATCGTCCTCTTGCTCTCAGCCTACATGTACTTGGGAAGCTGCATTTCCTCATAGCAGCAACAAGTGCACGGCTACACACTTATATGAGTTAAGTGTATGTTGCGTATCGAGCCGCTTGGTTTCAAGTCGCACAGGCGTATGTGTTGTCTCTTTTTTGAATACAACAATGTGGCTGCGCAAGCGGCGCCGGCGCCGCGTAGCCGGACGTGATTTCAAGGAAGGGTAGTGCCTTGTGCATCACCGATTAGCCCGAGGTATCCCCCTTTTTCCCTTATCCCTCCCTCTGATTTTGAACAGGGTATTTTCGTTTCTTTTTCCCTTTTACTTTCTACAAATTGGATTAGGTGATTATCTGGATGAGGTGCAACCCTCAAGTAACGAAAAGCAGCCGCCGAGAGAGTCAAAGCTAATCAAAGGGCAGTCGGGCTGGAGCCTGCCAAGCCGAGCAGTGCAAAGTCACAAAAGTGCCGAAGCGCAGCTAGTCCAGCAGCTAGTTGGGCGCAGACCCACGCATACAGACAGCCTCCTCCTCGCAGCGGCGCCGCGCAGCCCCGGCGCAGCTGCTGGCCATCGCCCCGCCTGCCAGCCGTCTCCGGAGCGGAGGGGCAGGGTGGGCGAACGGACGGGCTGCTGCTGAGCCAGCCGCTTGTTCGCTCGCTCGAGGTCTGCTCCCAACCCAGAGCGAGCGTTTTGCCAAGGCACATTCGATCGTCCATCCTCGCCACCGCCCCGCCGCCACCCGTTTCCGCCCACCACCACCACCATCACCACCACCAAAGCCACCACCACCAACGCATTTCGATTGCCGTCACCTTCGTTCCGACACCCAACACGCATTCTTGGATCGTCCCCCACGACCATCACGCTCCAGTCCGCTGGCCTTGATCTTCTGACAAGAGTGCGACGGCGACGGTCTCGCTCACCGAGACAACTTCCGCCATCTTCCATCGTCAGAGACCCGCGCTTTGGGCTCGGAGCTAGTCGCTGATTGGGTGAGTCAGCCGGTGGCGGTCAAAGATTATCCAAGTTAGCCAGGCCGGCCCTCGAGCCGCCGAGACGCAAACCAACCTGCGCCTCCCCTCACTCGTTTCCCGGTCACCTCTCCCCTTCACCCGTCCTGCCTGCGACCGTGGCTCTCCATCGCCCGCACTTGCTATCGAACGAACACCGCCGACTCACACCCCTTTGGTCCCCCTCTTGCTTTCTATCTGTATCCTGCATTGCGCTTCTGGATTGCTACACACCCTCCATCCGCCTTCGCGCCTCTGCACTGAATCAGCCCGACACTGCTTCTCCTGCTCACGCCGGCCGTACGACCAGTTTCTTCCCCTGTATTCGCCTCTTTCGATGCAAGAGAGAGTTTGAATAGCTTCGGATCCAAGCGTCGATACTATCATCGGCAGCGGAAGCGTTGGAGCGGTCGGACGCAGCGGCATTGTCGTTCGAAAGCGGCCCAAGGCGCTATCCTGCCTCTCCTCGGACCGGGTAAAGCGGGGTCGCCTCCGAGCATACAAGCCTCGCCCGACGCTCAGCGATCACGCGTACAGCGGCGAGGGGCGCGTGCCTTAACCTTTTCGGCACGCAAGCTCGTCTCGTAGCACCACTCACCCGTGACCGCCTCCGTGCCGCCGCATACTTGCTAGCCTCGGTCGCCCTATTTTTGGTCAAAGGGGTCACGTCCGCCATCTACAGCGATTTCCCATGGAGATCGACGGCGAGAAGACCAGTGCCCACCTCTCGCGCAGCCTCAGAGCCAGGAACTCGCTCCCCGACGGAAGGCCAAACGAACCACGCAAGGCTTCGACGGCAAAGAACTCCAAGACCCGTGCCTCTGGAAGCGGAAGCCAGCCAATCACCAACGCCGCATCGAACGGATCAGCGACGAGCCGCAAGGGAGCAGTTGCACCTGCATCGAACGCTGCCAACGAGATCACCTCCCGGTCTCACATCGCCAGATCGCCCGCCTCGGAAACCAGCCGCGAATCCACCGACGACGGTCCGATCCAGCGCAGCTATCCGTCAGGTCGAAAGGGCCATCGCAGTGACGAGGTGAATAACCAGGCTCCCCACTCCGGCGTTCGCGACCAAACCGGATCGACCACTTCCCGGGTGACGTCGACCGCATCGTCTCGAAAGGGTAAGGGCAAGGCCGCAGAGGCCAGTGCTCCGACTAAACAGGCAGCCTTGTCCGGTTCCAAGAAGTGAGTCGTTTCGGTCCCCGACGCGCATCGTCCTCGCCTCCACAGGCTCGACTGCGCTGCCGTTGCAGGAGCGTGGCTTGGGCACTAACCGTTTTCCTTTCCTTACCCTTGCAACCTCGCCTCCGCCTCCCTCTGTCTCCGGATCGGACATCTGCGAAACCCTGATCCCGCCTCGCTTACTTAAATTGCCGCTGCCGGCTGTCAGAGCCAAGTCTACCTCCAGCCTCAAGAAGTCGTCCGCTTCTACCGGCCACCCCAAGCCTTCCGCCTCAAAGAAGCGAACAGCAGACGTCGGACCAGCGGATACGCCTACCCGCCAGGAACGCTCCAAGCGGCAAAAGCAGTCGGGAAGCGGTTCCAGCCCCTACAACCTTCGATCGAAGCACACCCAGGACGGAAGCGCTGGTAGCAGCAGTAGTGGCAGCAGCGGCGCCACGACACAAGCCTCAGATATGGCTCCCAGAAAAGGTAGCGGCGATTTCAGCCTGACCCGCGGCGGAGGCGCCTCGCAGCAGGGCGCTGGATCCGGTTCACCGGCGGCCAAGGGGAAGGGCAAAGCCAAGGGCGGACGTGCCTCTCGCAGCAAAAACTACCGCGATTCCGACGATTTGGGCTGCTCCAACGAGGGTTTCGACCATGGCTTCGACGATCATGAGGCTACCGCGACCTCTGAGGGGATTCTGCAGTCCGAGGATGACGACGTGACGATGGAGGATGCCGACAAAGCCAATGAGCAGCCGCGCGCCAAGGGCGGCAGGAAAGGACAGTCGCAGGGACAGCAGGACTCGGCCCTCGAGGAGCAGAAGGACGACTGCGTCGAGGACGAGGAAGGATGCGACGACTTTGGCACCCTCGAAGACGACGGCGACGGCGATGACGGGGAGGATCAGTTTGAGGACGATGACGATGAAGAAGAGGAGGATCCTTACGGCGAAGCGAGGGATGACGCAGGAGGTGGAGCATTTGGGCTCAACCTGCGGGCCATGGCGGGCTACATGTCGGGGCTCACCGGTCGCTTCCGCAGCCTGCTGGCTTCGCTCAAGGACGGCTCCGACCCTACGACCCAGCTCGTGGCGTTGCAGGAGCTCTCGGAGCTGCTCAGCGTCAGCACCGAGGACACGCTCGCCGGCTACTTCCCGACGGAGTCGTTCGTCAAGGAGCTGATCTACATCATGGGGGGGCCCAAGCCAACCGACGGCCGAGCAGCCAAGTCCCGCGGACCGGACGAGGACGAGGAGATGGCCGCAGCCATTGCCGCCGCAGCGGCAGCTGATTTCGAAGAGGACAGCGGGGAGAAGATGCTGCTGGCGTGCCGCTGCCTGGCGAACCTGATCGAAGCAATGCCGTACACCGCCCACAGCGTCGTGAGCCATGGCGCCATCCCGGTGCTCAACTCGAAGCTGATGGAGATCACCTTCATCGACCTCGCCGAGCAGGTGCTGCAGACGCTCGAAAAGATCTCGCAAGACTTCCCCAGCGCTATCGTAAAGGAGGGCGGCCTCACGGCGATTCTCCAGTACCTCGACTTCTTCAACATCCACATCCAGAGGACGGCCATGACGGCCGCCTCTAACTGCTGCCGGAAGCTGTCGGTCGACTCGTTCTCGATGGTGAAGGACGTGATGCCGACAATCCAAAACGTGCTCGGCTACAGCGACCAGCGCTTGGTCGAGTCGGCCTGCAAGTGCGTCGTCCGGACGGTTGAGAGTTACAGGCATCAGCCAGAGCTGTTGGAGCAGCTGCTGACCCCGGACCTACTCTCGGCGGTCAACGAACTCCTGCTGCCGAACTCGTCGAGTGGCAAGGGGTCAGCCAACGCCTCGCTCGGGGCCAACACGTACACCGACGTGCTCAAGGCGCTCGGCACGGCCTGCCGGGCCAGCCCTAAGGTGGCCGTCACGCTGCTCGAGAACAACATCGTCGAGACGCTCTACCACCTGCTGACTGGCTCTCCGGCCCCCTCTGCCAAGGAAAATGGCGCGGCCGATCCATCGTCGATCAGGGTGCCGGCGCTAGCACCCGAGGGCGCAGACTCCGGCTGCGCCGAGGCCGCACCGGTGGCGGTGATTGACGACCTACAGGGCACCGCTGCCATCGCAGACATGGCGGTGCTGCAGAACCTCGCGCAACGCCCCAAGGAGCAGGTGCAGGAGGCCCTCTCGCTCATCGGCGAGCTGCTACCGCCGCTGCCTCGAGACGGCGTTTTTGATCCTCGCGCCTACACCGAGAAGGCCTACCTCAAGCGAAAGTCGCAAGAGTCGCGAGGCCGTCGCAAGGACTCGGGATCCGCCAAGAGCGAAGATGGCGGGAGCAAGAAGGAGGCGGCGGGCGCCAGCGATGCTCCGTCGGGCGCGGCCTCCGCGTCGGGTCGCAGCGACGCCTCTCCATCCAACGCGGCCAACTCAGTTTCCCCCTCCAGGCCAACCAGGCCGCGTTCGGAACGCGAAGCCAGCAAGGAGGCGGCCCAGGCTGCCCGTGTCGAGATGCTGAATGAGCGAAAGGAGGTGGTGCAGCGATTCACCCGCCTCGTGCTTCCAACACTGGTTGGAGTCTATGCGGCTAGCGTCGCGCCCCACGTGCGATCCAAGGCGATCAACGGGATCCTCAAGATCCTTAGCTTCGTAGAGCCCGAGCCCCTCGCCCAAGCGCTCGACAACGTCCCGCTAGCCGGGTTTGTCGCTGCGATCCTGTCGAGCCGCGACAACCCTTCGCTCGTCCACGGAGCGTTACAAATCGTCGAGCTCCTCACCATCAAGCTGCCGCACATCTACACGGCGCTGCTGCGCCGCGAGGGCGTCATGTGGGAGATCGACAGCATTGCCTCGCAGGAGCCCACCCACAGGCGACCGTCCAAGGCCTCCGAGGGATCCGGCAGCAACAAGACGGAGCCGTCACAGCCGCAGCCGCAGCCGCAGCCTTCGGCGCTCTCGCTGCCCAGCGGCGCTAGCGCCGTTGAAGAAGCTATGACCTCGTCCGGACTGGCTCGCCTACTCGGCGCCGCCAGCTCGATCGAGGGTCTCACTAGTAGCAGCCTAACCTTGGGATCGATTGCGATTTCCCGGCTCCCATCAGCCGCCCAGAGTTTGGCCGATGCCAACGACGCCAACATCTGGAGGGCCCGCCTGCTTCACAGCAAGTTGAGCGAGCAGGCCGCCAGCTCCGACGGCGCCAGAAAGGCGGTCGAAGCCCTCGACCGCATCAAATCCCTCGTCCACAAGTTGGAACCCGGGACCGAGAACGACGAGTCGGCGATCAGGAGCACAGCTGACGAGATCGCTGCACTCTTCCTGAGGCCGGACGAACCTATCTCCAGCTTCGAGCTGCTCCGATCCGGGCTCGTCGAAGGCCTGTATGCGTTCGCCACCAAGTCCAGCTCGGAGGGCCTGCCGCTCGAACGACGTCGCATCATACTGATCGAGTCCCTCATGCAGACCGACGAGGCGGGCACTACCGCCGCTAGCGTGCTGGTGCGTCGGCTCCAAGAGTCATTGAGCCGGCTCGAGAACGTGCAGATCACCACAGCCCTCAGCGGTGGCTCCGATGACTCTCGTCGCAGCGCCACCTCGATGCTCGGGAGGCAGCTCCGGCTGCGGCTCGTAGCCGAGGACGCTGGCTCAGAGATCCCGAGGTCGTGCACCAACATCGTCGTGACGATTCATGCAGTGGCGACTTTCCAATCGCTCAACGACTACCTGCGGCCTAAGATTGCCTCGGCTGCCGCCTCGGCGGCAAGCGCAGGTGCTTCAGGCAGCAGCTCCTCGCGGCTGTCCAGTGTGCTGGCCGCTTTCGCCGCGGCGACCAGCTCGGGTGCCTTCCCCGATCTCTCGGACCGAACGACCGCCGCGTCCTCGACCCGGGCGGGCGAGGCGACGTCGACCCCGCAGAAGGAAATCAAGGCCAAGGCGCCAGCCTCAAAGGAAGAAGCCGAAGCGAGCGGCAGCGTATCGGAGACCAAGAAGGCGTCACCGCGGCGTAGCTCGCGGCTCAGCAAGGCCGGCAAGGCAGACGCCACCACCTCTCAACAACAGGACGCGGCAACCGATCAAGGCACTGACGGCGACGATAGCGGCGAGTCCGACGCCAAGAAGCCCCGCGCCGACAGTAACGGTAATGACGATCCATCGGCGCGACCCGAAGCCGGTGCTAGCGACGATACCCGTGCCATCGCCGAGAGGCTTTTCGGAGATGCGGCTGAGGGCGAGAGCGACGAAGCACTGGCGAGGCGCCTCATGGACGGCCTGCTCCACGATGGCTTTGTGGATGAAGAGGGTTTCTCCGACGAGGAATTCGATGACGAGATCCTGCAGAGCGAGATCACCGCTGACGCTCCCTCGCAGCTGCTCGGTGAGGACGCCGAGGCGGGAGACAAGACGATCAACCTCGACGTCGACAAGGAGGCCGGACAGGTGGTGGCCAAAACGCCGGAAGGCACGCAAGTGCCTAGCCCGCGAAACGGTTCTTCCACGCCCGGGCACAGCGCCTCGGCCAGCGCTAGCCCTAGCAAGCCGTCATACGCCTCTGCGCTGCAAAAGAAGCCTTCCGACTGGCACCTTGAGTTCTCACTGGACGAACAGCCGCTTTCGCTCGATAGCACCGTCTACGGCGCCATCCACCGCTTTGAGACAAGCCCGGCGCGCAGCGGAACGGGATCGGGCGCCGAAAGCAACAGATACATCTGGGGCAACGTCTACACCGTGAAGTACAAGAAGGTCACCGGGGCTGTACCCAAAGCTAGTGAGTAGCAGGAAAAGTCGGAGACCGCCGCCGCTGCGGCACTGGACTTCTTTCCTTGTGTTGCGAACTTAGATGTGCGCTGACTCATCCTCTCTTTCCCCTCTAACCTACTTGAACAATACGCTAGACGAGGACGGTACGCCTGAGCCCCGCGACGTTACGTCAGCAGCCGTTGAACTGCCGGCTTCGGTCGGCGCCGACGCTCCCTACGCCAAGCTATTGCAGATGCTCGCCGTGCTTCACGGCCTCAACACAAGCTGGCGAGAGATGCAGAGGTCCGGCACTGACTCGCCGGCCGAGTTCGGCAGCAGGGCACCCGCACTCAAGGAGTCTGCGTTCGTCAATAACAAGCTGACGGCCAAGCTTAATCGACAGCTCGAGGAACCGATGATTGTCGCATCATCGTGCCTGCCGGCGTGGTCCATGGAGCTACCCAAGGTCTTCCCCTTCCTCTTTCCGTTTGAGGCGCGCTACTCGTTCTTGCAGTCCACCGCTTTTGGTTACGCACGGCTCATCACTCGCTGGCAGAGCTTGCACTCGAGGAACCAAGACAACTCGTCCTCGTCACTCCGAATGGACGACTCCTTCGGTTTCCTCGGCCGACTGCAGCGACAGAAGGTTCGCATCTCGCGCAGCAGCCTGTTGCCCTCGGCCTTCAAGGTGCTGGAGCTGTATGGCTCCACCTCATCGGTCCTCGAGGTCGAGTACTTTGAGGAGGTCGGAACCGGCCTCGGCCCGACGCTCGAGTTCTACTCGCTGGTCTCGAAAGAGTTTGCGCGCAAAGACCTCGACCTGTGGCGCGACGATGATGCCACCGGCACCGATTCGGAGTACGTGCGTAGCCCCAACGGTCTCTTCCCCGCAGTGTTCGACGAGAGCCTGCTGGACTCGGCGGAAAGCAGGAAGCGCATTCATGCGTTCAAGATCCTGGGCCAGTTCGTTGCCAAGGCGTTGCTCGACTCGAGGATCATCGACTGCAATTTCTCTCCCGTCTTCATACGAGCTGTGCTCAACCAGCCGATGACGCCCAGCCTCAACACGCTGAGCGCCGTCGACCCCACCCTGAGCCGTTCGTTGAGGTCGCTGCAGAGGATGCCGTCGGAAGACTTGGCGGGCCTCGCTCTTGACTTTACGGTCCCCGGATACCCCGACATTGAGCTTCACCACGGCGGACAGTGCGAAACTGTTGACGCCTCGAATTTGGACAGGTACATTTCCGAAGTCCTCGCGATCACGCTGGACTCGGGCATCAAACCCGCCGTGCGAGCGTTCCGCCAAGGCTTCAACCTCATCTTCCCGATTACCGCCATGTCGAGCTTCACGGCGGAAGAGCTGGTGATGCTATTTGGCAACACGGAAGAGGACTGGAGCGAGGCGACGCTGATGAGTAGCATCAAGCCCGATCACGGTCTCACCGCCGAGAGCCCCTCGTTCAAAGACATTGTCGCCATCATGTCGAGCTTCAACGTCGCCGAGCGGCGCGACTTTTTGCAGTGGCTCACCGGATCGCCTAAACTGCCGATTGGCGGATTCGCGGGCCTCCATCCGCAGCTCACGGTGGTCAAACGACCCCACGAGCCGCCGTTGACCCCAGACGACTATCTTCCTAGTGTTATGACGTGCGTCAACTACCTCAAGATGCCCCTCTACACGTCGAGGGACAAGATGCGCCGCAGATTGGAGATGGCGATGAAGGAGGGCTCCACCAGCTTCCACCTGTCGTAGCGCGTTTAGGGGCTGAACGACGTGCCACTTGCGCGCGCGCCGGAAGTGCTCATGTCGGACGACAGCCGACGCTGCAGCTATCGCTGGCGTCGTGCGCATCGGTGGCGGGCCATTCGCCTAGTCCGCCTTTGGGTTGCTGGCGCCTCCGCAATGGGATCTTGTCGGTCGTCGGTCAACCTTGTAGCCCTTGTTTGTAATAGCGTCGATCTACAGAGCAGGGTCGTTTGTTTTGTCGTGTCTGTCTGTCTGTCTGTCTGTCTGTCCTTCTGTCTGTTTGTCGTTGTCTCCGTCAATTCTATGCTCGTATCATTCCACTCGCCGCTGGCTCGTTGTGGTTGTTTGCTGCGGCCGCTGCAAGGATAGCTATAGGCAACGATTGGTCATGGCGCGCTCGAGGTAGCGCCTGCAAAGAGGAGCGGCGATCACGAGCCAGCGGTTTGGGTGCGGGGCGTTTGTGGTTGCTCTGAGTTGAAGCAAGAGCAATGGTTGGAGCAGAGCGCGAGGCAGCCAAGTGGCCGACGGCGGGCCAAGAGTTGGCAAGTTATGCTGGTGATGGGAGCGCTGAGTCGCACCCACCATCCAACCATGGCAACCAGACGCGACGACCCACACTCACTCACACTCGCTCTCCACGCACGGCACTCTCCACGCACGGTTCGATTCAGAACAAGGTCGAGGCTGCAGGGTTGCGGCCGGTTTTTTTTCCCCTTTTTTTTTTTTTTTTTCCTTTTCTTTTTCTACTGTTAGTGATTGTTTATTATGTATTTTTTTTTTATTTTTTTTTTCAAAACCAAAAACATAGACGGCGGCGGGCTTGGCTGAGGAAGTGTTACGCATCACTCTAACTATCACAAGGCAGGCGACCGGCTTGGAATTCTTAGCTGAGTCACTGCGTGCTTTACCGGCCGCTGCCCGTTGCCAACGACGCTTTGGCGTCTGGTTGCCGATAGAACTCCCTCTTGCTTTCTCTCCCTTCCTCCCATCAACCGTCTCCCTACACCTCTCTGCTTAGGCAAGCCGCACGCTCTACCACCAAGCGAGCTCTCGCATCACACTCTGCGTCGTTCCCATCCCCATCTCGGCTTCTCCAAACGCCATCGTCGCCATGTCCGCGCAAGACCAAGACTTTACCAAGAGGAAGCTGTGGGGAGGCCGCTTCACCGGCACCACCGACCCGCTCCTCTTTTCCTACAACGAGTCTCTGTCCTACGACAAGCGTATGCACGCCCAGGATATCCGCGGATCCCAGGCTTACGCCCGCGCTCTCGTCAAGTGCAACATCCTCACCGAGCAGGAGAAGGACCAGATCGTCGCCGGCCTCGACCGTGTGGGTCAGGAGTGGAAGGACGGCTCCTTCAACATCCAGCCCGATGACGAAGACATCCACACCGCCAACGAGAGGCGGCTCAAGGAGCTCATCGGCCCCGTCGCTGGAAAGCTCCACACCGGTCGCTCCAGGAATGACCAGGTCGCCACCGACATGAGGCTCTGGCTCATGGACGAGGCCCTCGCCATCCAGTCCTTCCTCAAGGACCTCATCCAGGTCATGGTCGCTCGCGCACGTGAGGAGGTCGACGCCTTGATGCCCGGCTACACCCACCTCCAGCGCGCACAGCCCATCCGATGGTCGCACCTCCTCCTCTCCCACGCCACCTACTTTGCCGCCGACCTCGCCCGCCTCCGCAGCTTCATCCCCAGGATCTCGGTCCTCCCCCTCGGCTCCGGTCCCTTGGCCGGCAACCCCTTCGAAGGCATGGACCGCGACGCCATCGCCAAGGACCTCGGCTTCCAGACCGTCGGCACCAACAGCATGCATAGCGTCTCGGATCGCGACTTTGTCGTCGAGTTCCTCATGTGGGCCAGCTTGACCGCCAATCACCTCAGCAAAATCGCCGAGGACTTCATCATCTACTCGTCAGCCGAGTTCGGCTTCATCCAGCTTAGCGACGCCTACACTACCGGCTCCTCCATCATGCCTCAGAAGAAGAACCCCGACAGCCTCGAGCTGCTCCGCGGCAAGTCGGGGAGGATCTTTGGACAGGTGAGGCCAAATCGCTTTAATCGGCGCAGCGCCGTGATGCTGGCGATCCATGATCTGACACGTCTCTGAACAAATCCCTTTTATGAATCTTGCTTGCTCGTTTGCAATCTGATTGTGGCTATCAGATGTCGGGCTTCATGATGTCGCTCAAGGGTATCCCATCGACCTACAATAAGGATCTGCAAGAAGACAAGGAGCCCATGTTTGACGCTGTCGACACGATTCGGGACAGCTTGCAAATCGCGACTGGTGTCATTAGCACCATGAACGTACGTATCCTTCTTTCTGGAAAGGCAATGTGCGTTCTTCTTTCACTCACTTGACCATATTTGGCTAACGGATGCGACCCTACTGTCCCTTCATCCCCTACTGCCGCACACCATGTACCGCGCTTTACCGCAGATCTTCCCCGAAAAGATGCGAGCGGCTTTGACTGCCGACATGTTGGCGACGGACCTGGCAGAGTACCTCGTTCGCAAAGGCGTAAGTCAATCTTTTACCAGATAGAGTTGCTGCTGGCCATTGCGCAGACGAAATGCCTGTTCGGCCTCTGATCTTTTTTACGCTGCAATCCCTCTGCTGCTTCGCCGCAGATCCCCTTCCGCGAGACGCACCACATTTCGGGATCGGCGGTGCGTCTGTCGGAGGAGAAGAAGTGCCAGCTGTCGGATCTGACGCTGGCCGACCTGCAGGGATTGTCGGACAAGTTTGAGGCGGACGTCATGAAGGTGTGGTCGTTTGAGGAGAGCGTCGAGAGGCGAAACGCTAAGGGCGGCACGTCGAAGCGCGCCGTGCTGGAGCAGTGCGAGACGCTCAAGAAAGAGCTTGGCCTGTAAATAAATCGACAAGCCGAGAAGCCTGCGAGGCGGTAGAACACAGTAGTATACATAACAAATTAGATTCCCTTCTGGCGACTCTATCTCCCCGCTCAATACAGCCTGATCGGGGATTATCGTTATACAAACACAACACACGAGGAGCGGCCGTATTCACAACTTTTGCCTGCGCTGATGCCGTGAGTCCAGGTTTCGAAATGCAAAATGAAAATTGAATAAAAGAAAAGTTTTGACAAGTGTGGGGTTCGAACCCACGCATACCAGAGTCCGTATCAACGAAACAGTTAGACCAGAATGTGCAATGCACGATCGCCTAAATCTGGCGTGTTAACCACTTCACCAACCTGCCGCTAGTGATCGTTAGCGGCAAGAAAGCAAATATGATTAAATTGAATTCAAGAAGAGTATGGTGCGCCAATTGTTCCACGTCGAAACGTGCAATGACTTGCGAGCGCCCGAAGCGCCACCATCTTGTTTGCTTTCGCCTCACTTCTCCTCCTCCTTAACACTGCCCTCGGCCTTTCTTTCTGAATTGCCTTCTTCCTTGATGTCCTGCTCATCTCGTGGCTCCTCTTTGATGTGCTCTTCTTCGGCCTGCTCCGCGGCATCCTTGTTGGAAGATTCGCTCTTCCTGGCCCTCTTCTTGCCCTTCGCTGCTCCGTCCTTTGCTGCCCCGACCTTCTCTTCTACTCCCGTCGCTTCCTCCTTTGCCCAACTGCCAATTAGCTCGTCGACAACTTTGTGGAGGGCCACAACTTTGTTCTGGCAAGACCTGTCATACCGTGAATGTTTGGGTTCGGCATTAGTCGAACACATTGCAGCTCTGTCTGCCGTCTTGGCAGGGCTAGTAGATGGGGCAAAGAGGACAGGTGGAACTTACTTCTCTGTACGGTCGAGATGGGCCGCAGCATCCTTGAACCCGATGGTTTTGCGCTCGTAGGCCATGTGGAAGAGGTATATGATCTCGGACTTCGTCCAGGGTCGACCAACCACGCGCGTATTGTTGCCCATTGGGAAGACGGTTGCTTTGTTTGTGACGAGCACGGGGGTGCTGATCAATGAAGAAGGTGGAGTGCTGCGTCGTCGTTCCAGACAAGAGAGGGGAAAGCAGTCCAATGGAAAGCTGCTATCGAGGATGAAAGTGAGGAACAAGGGACTCTGCAGGAGAGACGAGATGGGGTGACCAGAACCTAAAGTATTATATAGATGAGGCTGCGGCGTGGAGCAGGCGAGAGAAAGAGAACCTCTTGAGCAAGAACCTTTTGAGTGGGGCACACACAGCCTCTCGCAAGGATACTGGGTTCATTCCGCTTCAGCCCAAAGGACAAGGTACGGGACCGATTCGAGGCGGGAGGCGCAATCAAGAGAAAAAAGTTGGGAGCTTTCTCGCCGCCTACTCCCCCGCCTGTCGCTTGTTACCGCCTTGCGCATCCGCTTCCGCTTCCGCATCTGCATCCGCTGCCCTCTTCCTTTTGCCATTGCCCTTGCCTCGACGCAGTTCCGCCTCATCCTCCGGACCCTTCGTATTGGCTCCCCATGCGACCACCAAGTCTTCGATCACACTGCGCATCTTTTGCAGTTTGTTCTGGCATGCTCGAGCAGGACAGCATCCGCCCGGAGAAGAGACCAGGACCGCACTGAGCACAAAAACAGACCGAGGCGTCCCAGGCAAGCTTACATGTGATCCACACCCATCTTATCGGCGGCCTCCTTTGAGTTGACTCTCGAGCAAAGGTAGGCGAGGTTGAAGAGGTATCGATTGTTTTGGGGCGTCCAAACCTGTATGCCGCGTTGCGGGCCAGGCGTTGACCCTGAGTTTAGCTTCGGCGACGCCTTAACGTGATCATTCTCCTTTCGCGGAGCCATGGTACTGACACGTTCCCTTGCAGTATGGCAGTTTTTGTTGGCGGTTGGACGTATCGACTTGATACGCGGTTAGAAGTCAAGAAGATTGTGGTTGGGCGCTGCACTAGGGACAGTGGCAAGGTCCCTTATATGTCGGAGCTCGGTATGGTACTTTAAATGCATACGGCAGGAGCGGAACATCCTAGCCTCACACTGCAACATTCCACACCTCGGCTTCGGCTGACAATCGCGCTGTGGGTGAATCGGAAGCAAGGCGATCAAAGGCTTTCCAGAAAGCCAGCTAAAGCCACCCGCTCACCGCTGCTTGTTGGACCAGCTTGCTTTGCCGGGCCGACTCGATCGGTGCCTGAGCCTGAACCTGCGCTGAGATTCGGCGCCGCTGGATTTTGATTCCATCGCAAGTGCACAAAACAATATGCCAGCTATACATCCTGATGCCGCAGCTATTCAAGACCGACTTCGACTTGCTATTCCGCCGCCGTCCTCTCGTTGCTTTCGTAGCAGGCTCGATTCTGGCATGCCCGCTGGCCTCTCCACGTTATCGATCTCAGCCTTGGCCTCCCTCCAATTTTCTAGATTCTGCAGAGCGGATATCGCCAAAAGAAGCAAAGGACGAAAGAGCCATCAGCCCCCCTCCGTCAATGTGCAAAGCAGTGATCGCGCTTCCACACCTCCCACATACCAGTCGGCAATATTCGCGATGCATCTTGGCAAACTCGAGCGTCATTTGCTTGAAGTCAGCCACCTTTTGACGCTGAAAGCGGTCCAAATCCATCTGAATCGCTGTTGTCGCGAAGTGCAGATCGTTGGCGGTCAACGACACGGCCTCCTCGAGCTGTGGTATAGGCGATCAAGTTATTGGGAACAATGGAAGGTGGTTCAGCGCTACCGTGATCCGAAACGGAACAGCAATTGGATTTGCACTCTGCTCACCATGTTGATGTCCTCTCTTAGCTTGCCAATGTTGTTTCGCCTACTCGCGTCTCGATCAACGTCCATGACGCTGTGAAAGGTGTGGGTGATTGCACCGAGCAAGCCATAGCCCGATGAGCGAGAAGAGCTCGAGGCACGCTTGCTCGCCACGGCAGAGGGCGAAGTAGATCGTTCAGGGCCAGGCCTGCTCGCGCTCGAGGACAGGGACTCCGAGCGTTGTCGAAACTCTTCGCCGCTTCCATCCCTCGTAGGCGATGTGCTCCTGGATTCGCTGCTGGGTCCGTCTGTTTCGGCAGCGGAACCATACGTTGAGCTTCGCGGTCGGAAGCCCGAACCGACGCCGTCACGGATGCCGCTCCCGTCGACGCCAGTGCCCGTCACGCGACCATTTGTCAAGAGTCCCGCCCCACCTCGCTCAAGCGCTTCGTCCAGCCTTTTGGCTTCCGCCTCGATGCGCTCCAATTCGACCATTTGCATCTTCTTGGCTTCGAGTGCATCTTGGGCCAGCTCGTACTGCAGATGTTTGAGATGGCGCCATTTCAAAAGCTTCTGTAGAATGGTGGCGAATTGGGTGTACTCGTGTAGGGGCTCTGTGAATTTCTCTTCCCAATCACGTAGCTGGCAGAAGGAGCCAACGAAAAGCGAGTCAACGAACCGTTCTAGAGCCGCATCCAAGAGGTGCCGCGAACCAAGCTTACCATTTGTCCAGTCGAGATGTAGATCGAGTCGGCCGCCTGACCCGTCCTTTCGATTGCCGTCGCCAGCTGTCCCGACTCTGTCAAGCTGAATCCGTTCAGGATTGCGCCCAACTCTGCATAGTCTCCCGAAGCCTCTGTAGTTTTTCAAAGCGAAGGAAGAGGCAGTCAGATATCTGTTGGATGTCGATTCTACTCGGACTGCCAAGCTCGAGCAGGCCTTACCCGTCCATCTCCTCATCAGCCGCCGATTGACCTTCTCCATGCTGCCACTGAGGTGATTGGCGAACCGATTCGTGAAGGCTTCAGAATCAATGAACCTCTGGTTGGGCTGCTTCAACGACGAGACCGAGGATGGTAGCGGCAAGGCAGCGTAGGCGGGCGATGCGTGAGGATCGGCTGGGTTCTGCGCCGGCGCTTTAAGGTTGGTCTTGGGAAGATGCGAGAGTGGAGGCGAATTGAGGATCTCGGCCCAGGGATAGCGTCCGTCGAGGAATTTGCGCAAGACTTCATCGTCACGAAGCTTGGGGTGATTGTCGCAGCGTCGGAGGAAGCTCTGCAGCATTCTGCGCCTCCTGGCGATGATGGTCGCATCTTCCTTAGCCTTGCTCTGCTTGGCCGCGTAATCAGACAGGGTGTGCTTTGAAGGGATCGGAGGGATGATCAGGGTTGGATGCAGCTTCACGAGCGCCTCACGGAGCGCTTCGAATTCGGAATACCTTCTCTTGGCCTCGGTCGCCTGATAAAAGGGAGCGGATGGCCGTCAAGCTCGTGGTCACATTGTAAATCAGACTGTGAAGGACACTTACACCGTTGCGGATAACATAGGCGATGAAGGAAGAAGCGCCATCACTAGACTTTTGAGCGTCCACGATCTGTGGGAGCAAAAAAGATGGGAAGTGGCGATTTCTTAGCTGTTGTTGGAAGTGCCTGCGGGAAGCAAGAAAGGAGCAGAGTGGAAGTCTTACTTCGATGATTGAGGGTGACAGGGCATTGCTGGATTTGTTTGGAGCACTCTGCTGCGCCGAAGGAGCGAGGGTGGTGCGATCCTGGTCGTACGAGTGCGAAACCGCAGCATCGTGGCTGGGCTCCAACGAGAGGGCAGAGGAGGCAGACGACGACACGGGCTGGGCGAAACCGCCGGCGGGGGCGTCGTCTGCTTGCGCCGCATCGACGGGTTGTTGGCGTTCGGACGCGTGATGGAGGCGGAGGTCGTTGGCGAAGCGATGCTCGATTTCAGCTTCTGGCTGAGCGTGCTGGGTTCGAGAGGGATTCGAGTCACCAGTGCCGTCCGATGAGGAGGAGGGATGTCGACCCGACGCCGATTGCTCACCTCCGTCATCGGGCAGCTGAAAGGGATCGATGGAGGGGCTGGCGTCGCTCATGGCGAAACGACAGGCGCGACAGACGCGGGATCGAGCGAAAAGATGAGCGGTACAGTTGCGTAAGGTACAGGGTAACAAGGGACGGTTTGATGCCCTGCAAAGAGAATGGCCGACTGGGGGCGAGAGGACGAACAAGGATGCCGCTGCGCAGTGCGAGATGGATTGACGATTGCGTACAACGAGGGATGCGCGGGTGTGGTGGTGTGGTGGTGTGGTGGTGTGGTGGTGTGTGGATGTGCGGATGAACTGGTGTGTGTGTGCTTGTGTGCTTGTGTGCGTGCGTGTGTGTGTGTGTGTGTGTGTGTGTTGTTTCTGTGCGTGTGTGTGTGTGTGTGTGAGG
>JALNIF010001277.1:0-13897 GCA_026284005.1 Thecaphora frezii | reverse complement strand
AAAAAAAAAAAAAACTAAAACAAACTAAAAAAAGGGTGCGAGCAACCCAAAAATTTTCCCCCCCAAAAAAACAATCTTAATAATAAATAATCAAAAAAAAAAGTTTATCGCACCTTCGCAAATCGCAACTCCGTTCCTCGGGAGTCGGCAAAAGGGCCCTTGCGTGAACCTGATTTCCGAAATCCGGAACCCTAGCCTCAGCACCTGTCCTCCGCACATGGCGGCCTGGAACGCGATATCTCTGACATTTCCATCTGCGTCTCGCTACAAGTACTACCTAATCTACACCCACTGGTCCCTTCAGTAGAGGCTTCCCCGCCTGGCTTAGACGGCGGCGAAGCTCCGGAGCCCGCTGCCCAGCTTGCCCACTTCGCTGATACGAGACACCTTGCAAAGCGTGCCCTTAAACTCGGGCAGGTAGCGCGCACCCGTCAGCGGATCCTGCACCGATCCCACTCCTCCCGCAGGGATCAGCACGTGGCTTCCCGCGCAGATGACAAAGGTGCGCTCCAACGGATCATAGCCCGGCACGTTGACAGCGTCCTTCGGGCTTCGCTCGGCCAGCGAGATAATCTGCTGCGCCTTTTGCGCAATCTGCGGCGCCGGCGACAGCTCCAACAGTCGGCGCGCAAAGCTCGCCGCCATCGCGTAGTTGTTGACCTTCCGCGCCTCCGTCATGGCGCTTCGCAGCGCCAGGCTCTGGTGGGGCGGCTGCAGCTGCGCATGCGTAAAGAGCGCCGCGAGTTCCAGGTTCCTGGCAACGTCGGTGGGCTCAGTCGCCACCAGCTGTCGCCGCGCCAGCTCAATCGAGATTCCGAGAATGTACTCGCGGCACAGAACGATGAGGTCTTGGATCTGTCGATCGTAGAGCGACAAAAAAGCAGCCGTCGTTGTTAGCGATTCGGACCAAGACAGCAGAGTGAACGGTTGTAATCCTCCTATACTTACCTCGTTGGCCTCGGCTTCGTTGGTCGCAGGAGTCAAGACGAGTTGGTGCAAGAGCGAACGGAAGATGTTTTCAGCATCCGAAAGCTTGTTGGTGCTGACTGCCTTGTATCCGTCTTGCAGCTCGTGGGCGGTCAGCTGCTGAATCGTCCTGGGAGCCGCCGGCAACGCCTTCGAGACTTTGCCTTCGGTGTCCTCGTTGTTTCGACGCAACAAGACTTCGATCGGTCCCACAGAGGGCGCCGTGGGCAGGAAGCTACGAGCGCTGAGGTACGATGCCAGGAAAAGAGGCTTCAGCGGTGCGAAGTCGACAATACCAGCCTGCCTCGAGAGAAGCGTCATGGCCGTTTCAATCGAGCCAGCCGCCGCATGGTCGGCAGCGACCGGCGAGTTTCGCAGCCAGTGGTCGGCCTCTGAGCTTCCAGCGCCGAGACCCTCTGCAGGCGGTTGCTCCAGAGGCGCGACGACCGCTTCCTCGGCCTCGGGCACCACATCCTCTTCGCCCGCAAGGTCCCAAGCCTCTTCCGCGTCGCCGAAATCGCCCACCGAGTCGGCGGCACCCTGCGCATCTTCGTCCTCGGGCTCTTCGAGCGCATCGCCGTCGAGCCAAGAGTCCATGTCGTGCGCCTTTGCCCCGTTGACCACGTTGTCCTTGAAGATAGGTCCCCCCTCGCTGTCAGCGATGAGCGCCTTGTCAAAGAAGCTCTGCTGGGCGGTGACAGACGGCCAGTTGTAGAGGTATGCGTCAGAGACTGGCGTCGGAGGCGCCAGGCGGGAAGTGCCCACTCCGAGGTCGAGCTGTTGATCGAGCTCGGCGGTCGCTTGGGCGGATCCGGCCTGAGCCGCAATGGCCACAGCTCGATCGTCGAGGCCATTCGTCTTCGCAGTGGCGTAGGCAAGGGCGGGCAGGCCGACGTCCTGCAGAACGGTCGCTCGTGCATCGGCGTTACCAAGGTAGAGCGAGTTGTGGAAGCGGCTCAGGGTATCGCCTCGCTTCTCCGCAATGACGGCCATCTTGGCAAGCTTTTCGACGTTGCCGGTGATCAGGTAGAGGAAGCTGAGTTTGTCAAAGTTCTTGGTGCGCTGGTAGGCGCGCTCGACAATCCTGTGGTTTCCCTGGCGCAAGGCGGCGATGCCGAGCCGTTCCCAAACCTCTGCAGCATTGATAGCCTCGGCCGTCTCGAGAGCCACGTCGAGGTTGCCACACTCGATGGCGAGGTCGAACCTCGTGCTCTTGTCCTGGACAAAGTGCAGCGCGATCTCAGGGTATCCCTTCTTTTGAAGGAAAGCGATGATGGCCTGGCCCACGAGATTGCTGTTTTTGATGATGCTGAGGACCTCGTCGTACTGGCCGCGAACGAGCGCCAGCTTGAAGCGGTACTCGGTCGGGTCAATCGTGATGTTTTGCGGGCGAGCCGAACGGTCCAGGCAGGAGACCGTCTTGCCCTTGATTCGCGTCAGGTAGACGGGTTGCTCGAGCGTCTTGATGATGCCGTTGTCTCCCTGTGGCAGCGCGTACTTGATGTGGTTCAAGGTGCTGTAAATCAGCACACCGCTCTCGTCCCAGGCGGCGCTCTTGATTCTGATCGTCTCGTGGATCAGGTTGCTCGTGCTGAATGTCTTGTTGGCCAGCGTGATCGTGTGCTTGCTGAGCAGCGCTACCATGCTGCCATCGAGGCTCCAGACGACGTACTTGACCGGTGGGCTAGAGATCTCGGCCAGCGTCTTTTGCTGCTGGATGTCGTAGAGAATGACGCCGGTTGCAGTGCTGAGGATGAGGCTGGCCGTGCCGCCAAAAAAGATCTCGTTGGTCGGCTGCGGCGGCGTTATGGTCTTGGTGACGGTGTTGTTGAGGTCGCGAATCTCGATCGTCTGGGCTGCCTTGTCGAGGACTGCAAAGCGGTTGCGGGCCACGAAGATGACGCTGGAGCCTTGTCCGCGTTTGCCGACGCTCGAAGAGTCGCTCAGGTCGCCAGTGGCGTCGCGAGGCAGAGGCGCCACATCAAAGACGCCCTGCTCGCCGCTGACGGAGGTGACAATGACCGAGCGCTCCGCCGGATTGTAGCTGAGGGTGCGGGGCTGCACATACTGGTTACCGAGCCGCTTGACCGAGAGCAGCGCCTGGTCGACGCCGGTCGCATAGTCGAGCGAGCGCACCTGCTTGTCGCGTATGTAGAACAAGTTGTTCTGGTGCAGCGCGAACGCGGGTCTCTCCCTCTCCAGCTTAAATACGATCAGACCATTGTCGTGGCCGGCCGCAAACAGGTTCAGCGTCGGATGCGCCGTGAGTACCCAAAAGCGGTCTGACTCCCTTCGGAAGGTTTGTACGGCCGTGCGCTTGCCCATGTCCCACACGCGGATCGTCTTGTCCTCGGCGTCGGAAATGATAAGCTCGTGTCGCGGGTGGAAGAGGGCACACGAAACGTTGTTAAAGTGGCCGCGGCAGGTGTCGACTTCCCACGCTTTGGTGTCGGACATCCTCCAGAGCTTAATCTGCCGGTCGTCACCGGCGGAGACGATGAGCGGCAGCGTGGGGTGGAACGAGGCCCAGCTGTGTAGAGACAGTTGTTCGTCGGTACAGTGGTAAAAATAAGGACATTACCGTAGTTAGAAGCCGGCCATCGGCCTCAGCGTAGTCTGTCGACAAGAGGCGGAGCGGATGCAGGGACTCACTTGACTCCACGATCGTGCCCCTCGAGCACGTATTTGACCATCACATCGGTGTTACCAAACAGATCGGCCTGGCCGCTGTTGGCGCGGGCAATCTGCTCCTCGATGCTCATCGACTGGGCCGACGTGTTCTTCTTGCGCAGACCACTGATGTCCCAGACCCGCACGGTCTGATCCATCGAGGCCGATACGATGAGGTCCTCCTTGGGGTGAAATTGGGCACACATAATGTAGTGGTTGTGGCCCGTCAGGATGGCAATGCAGGTCCGGCTCTGCCAGTTCCAGATGCGAATTGTCTGGTCATCAGAGGCGCTTAAGATCCAAGGGTGCTCGTGGTGGAAGAAGACGGTGCGGACGTAGTCCAGGTGACCGTTGAGCGTGAAAAGACACTTGCGGGTCTTGTGGTTCCAGACCTTGATTTTGTAATCATCGCCGCCACTGACGAGCAGCGGCTGGCTCGGGTGGAAGCAGATGCCGCGGACGGGTCCGTCGTGCTCCTCGAGCCGGTCGTAGATGGTGCCGGTCTGGTAGTTCCATAGCTGGATGGAGCCATTGTGCAACGACGACGCCAAGAGCGGGAGCTTTGGGTGGAAAGCGATGCCCTTGACACGGTTGGACTTTGACTCGAACTGTGAGCAGATACGCAGGCCGAGGCGGAAGGGGAAGAGGTGCGAATCAGCCAGTGGTTTTCCTCATCACAAGAACCTGCGAGCCCGTGGTGGTAGGCGCAGGGATGAAGCGAGCGAGAGCGTACCTTTGTTAGCATCTGCATGGTGGGCTAGGCGGTCAACACGGGTGAGGAGCGGACTAGCTTGCTGTCACGGTTCCCAACGATGACCACCGTGCGATACCAATGTGACCTCGAGGCGACGGGGGAGGGATGAGGCCGCGTTGCGAGCTCCGATGCCAAGGAGTGGGCCCGGTGAACAGAGCAGGAGGCGGCCGAGCCGTAGGGTGCTGTGGCGATGCAGACTAGCAGCACGTCGCGCGGTGCAGGTGGTCTCAAGAGCCCCAATGGAGAGAAGGGCGGAACAGCGGAAACAGGGTAAAGGAGGGGGAGCCGACGGCAGAGGGGCAGGGTCAAGATCAAGGCCGAAGGGCGACGACGCAACGGGTCTGGCGTCGATCAAGTGGGGGCAAAGGCAAGGGCGAAGCGGGCTGGAAGTGGAGAAGTAAGGTGGAGAGGATGGGTGAATGCGGGCAGAGGGGCGCAACGAGTGCAGGAGGAGCCAGTCGGACGGGTGGATGGTTGGTGGTTGGCATCGTGTGTTGCTTGGACGGGCATGCCCTCAGGTGCGCTTCACTCTGGCTTTGACTTGTGACTTTGCCTGGGCACCGAGCGTGCAGCCGCGCGCCCTTTTGGCAGAATTGATGGTTGGCTTGTGCTCCGCGCCGACCCGCACCCTCAGCCTCTGTGGCCCGCGCCGGGCGCCTGGCTTTTTACCCCTCGCTGGCGCTGCCCCCAGCGCAGGGCGGGCTGCTTTGCTGGCTGCTGCCGCCGCTGCAACGCCCTCTCGCCTCGCCGCCAAAACTCAACTCGACTGTGACTCTGACTAAGGCTCTCTCTCACATCTGTACTCGCCTCTTGAATTCGAATTTGCGCTTTTCGCCCCCGTGTCCGATCAGTTGCGGCCAACGACGGGGCTGGTGGAGCACGTGATGGCAGGAGTCCTTGATGTCTTCTCTCGCACGAATCAAGGAACGGTAGCGCTGCAACGCGTTGGCGGCGCATGATTTTCGATTACGATTCTTATTCATCATTCGACTCTACACAGTGGTAGGCGGTGTGTGTTTTATTGAAATAAGAATTCTTCGATCGGACCTACTAGCGGCGGCGGCTGTCGCTGGTTGAGCGATGCCGTGGGTCGAGACCACTTCTCTCGCTACTTGCCTCCGCCCATCAAGACGCTACCGCCTCCCCACCGACGCGGGCCGCCTAGTTGTCATGAGCAGCGATAGACGATCGCTATGGCAGGGGACAAGGCTCGACCAACCGACTAGACGGCGCTTGCCGTGGCAATCAGTCGACAAGAGAGGACAGATGCCGAGAGGGCCGCTGCAACTTCCAGCGACGGTGGGCGGGGGAAAAGATACAAGGATCAGTCTCAAAAGAGTTTAGAGTACCTGCCTCTGTACTCGATAGTAAGTATGTAGTGACAGCTGGCAGGCCGATTTTTGGGACTTTGACTGGGTGAGGGTGCGGTGGAGGAGGGCGACGTGCGGCGCAGGAGAGGCCGGCGGTGCGCCGACTCTAGTTGACGGCGGGTTGGCTATGTATGTAGCTGGGTGGCAGCCGGCTGCAGGGTTGCGCGCATCCAGACAGCGTTGGGAGCTCGAGGGCCCGTGGGTTGACGGAATGCGAGGGAAGTTCTGCATCGCCTCACCTATCTGGCTTGGGTGGCGAAGCTAAAGCGCGTGCTGCTCACGCGCGCAGCAGGCTAGAGTTGAGTGCCGCGCCACCAGCTTGGAAGCTCATGCGCCTGCTGCAAACCTGCGCGGTAGAGACGGGGTTGTAGGGGCCTTATAGTGGCGCCGCCGCCAAACGAAACCTAATCACGAGCCGTTTCAAGTGGCGCCTTGTTGGATGGATATGTAGAAGGGTTTCGCCTCTTGTTTTTGGGCTGGGCCGCGGCGGCCACGCGCTTTACGAGCAACACGCGAGGTGGCGGTGGTTGGGGCTACGAGCCGGCAAGCGCGAGGCGCGGGTTGAGTAAAGAAGAGCAGTTAGTGCAGATTACGGTTGTTGGTTGGAAGCTGAATGCAAGTGCAAGTGGAGACTAAGCGCGCGACAGGGCGAGGGGCCAAGGGGCGAGCGAATGCAGCGTTTGGCCAAGTGCGGTTGCATGCATGCAGTATGCAGCATGAAAAAGGAGAATCGGAGAACCGCCGGTGCGGCATTGGCGTGCCTCGCATAAAGTGGTAGTCCTAATTTCTATGTATGCATGTATGTATGTATGCATGTATGTATGTATGTATGTATGTATGTATGTATGTATGTATGTATGTATGTATGTATTTGGTTGTGGTTGTTTCGTCTGTCAAAAGGACGGCTGCTGCCAAGTCAAACGTAACCGCGCAAACCAGCGCCTCGCCTTGCCTCACTGTGGTTGCTTTTGGCTGGCTGGTAAGTAGCAGGTGGCAGTACAATCACACTTACTCGTAATAAGAACTCGATGTGGTGTTGGTGTGGTGGTGCCGCCTGCCGCCTGCCGCCTGCCGTCTGCCGCCTGCCACCTCTGCAGTTTGGCATGGTGCCGCACTCGCACGCAAGGCTCTTTGCCTCTCGCTCGCCTTATCCGCACACACACATCCGCACCGACGCGCTCACTCACCTCTGCTCACACCCGCCCTTCACTCTCTCCCACACTCTCCTGTTCGCTTTCTACGCTTTTTGCCCGTCTACGTCTTCTAATTGCACCGTCCCCCTCACTATCCACCTCTCCAACGGCCGCGCCAACACCTACCGCTTCGAGCCACATCGCTCTATCGCCACCCGCCACCTCTGCCTCTGCCGCTTGTGCAGGCCCGCTTCACCGTTCACCTCAATCCTCGCGCTCTTCCAACCTCGATCCGGCACAAACCGCTCCTACACGCCTCTCCCATTCTCGTCGTCGCTTCGTGGTGCGCCAACCTGATCGGGTCGACCGCCCATCCTTCCAATCAGACCTTACCATACTACCGCGACCATGAAGCTGTCGCTCGCCGCCCTCGGCCTCGGGGCTCTCGCCTCGGCCCTTGCCTTGTTGCCAATCACCCTGGCGCAAACCACAGAATATGGCATCGGTGTACCCAACAACGTTACCTCCCTCGCGGGCACATGGTGCACCGGCGCCTGCCACGTCTTGACCGGTCTGCAGTTCTACAACCCCATCTCAGAGACCTTCACCTATCCGCTCTCCGCCGGCCAGTCCTACAGCTTCACCGACGATGGCTTCTGGGAGCAGGCCCTCTACATGTACAACACAAATCGTGCGTAGCCCCTTGCTCGCTCGCGCCTTGCCTGACCTTTTTTCCTGCCGCAACTCCCACCTTCTCTGCCATCGTCTATTCGGCGCCCTTGCTGATTCGAAGGCTTCCTTTTGTGCTGTTCCGCCCTTTTCAGCCTCTAAACCGCAATGTGTTTCGGCGCAGCTCATCTGGCAGCACGGCACCTACACGCTCAACAGCAACAACACCCTCACGCTCAACACCTTCAAGGGCGACGGCCGGCAGCAAATCTCCGACTACTGCGCCGAGGTCTCCAACGTGGTGCAGTACTACGACCAAAAGGAGGACATGAACGGCTTCGAGATCCACCTCGACACGCACTACGGCACGCCCGCCTACTACCTCAAGATGTACGAGTTTGACGGCACGCCAAAGCCCATCATGTGGCAGGTCTACAATCCGCCACAAATGCTGCCGACGGAGCATATCCACCAGACTGTAAGTAGGCGGCGCCGGACACAGTTGCCTCTTCTCCATCGTCCGGTTATTGAAGTTGTGCCCTCTATCCTCGTTTCCGTTTATTTGTCTCGCCTTGACAGGTCATCGGCGAGCTCAATCAGTAAACCAAGGAGCCTTCGCCCATGGCTAAAGCCTCTGTCAGCGGCGACGCCCACCTCGCCCTACAGCGCCTACGTCGTGCTCGCGGCAGTCGCCTATCGGACCTTTCCTTTCTTTCATCCACACACACACACACACTCTCTCTCTCTCTCTGTGTGTGTGTCTCTCTCTCCCGCGCTTGCGTGTAGTTTTCGCCTCTAGCTGGAGTTGCAACTCTACCCGAGGCTGCTGTTACGGCTGCGTGGAGCAGAAGCGCCCTATACCAGTTCTCTCTCTCTCTCGCCTTGCAACTTTTAATGGACAATTCTCTACCTGTACGATTCGACGTCTTGTACGCGGTGTACCGGGGTGGACTTTCGCCGAGCCTTCGATACATGCGTTACACTGGCGGGTGCACGGCTGCAACGGGTGCCTAAACTTGCATCAAGCCGACAGGTGTACGGGATGCGGCGGCTGCAGAGTTCTCGGTACTTGGTTTGACGGCTGAAAGTCGCGGTGGTGGCCGATCGTATCGGCGGACGCTGCACAAGTGGACGCCGTAGTGGTCGCCGAAGCCACCAGCCCCACTCTGCTCCCACACCGAATCATCTATGGAGGACGTTAGCATTGCCCGAGCGTTGAAGCCTATGCTAGACGACCACCCAATCTATGATACGACGATTGCCTCGAGCCCCCCTTTTTCCATTTTCCTTTCCCTTGTTCAAACGCCAAAGAGCCATTTGGTATTCCGCACAGCCACGTTGGCAAGGTGACTGATCTCGACACCCTTGACGCTCGCCACAGCTGCTGCAACAGCGCCGATGACGCAGGGTTCGTTCCTGCCCTTGACCATGGAATCCGGCTTCCACTTTTCCTTTTTGACCGCTGCGGGCTGGTAGAGATTGTAGAGGTCGGGGTGGTTGTTCTTGAAGCTCTGGATGTGGGGTGCCGAGGCGTGGGTGGAGCGCGGGTCGCACCACGGAGCGTCGGTCTCGAGCATGATACGATCGAGGGGGATGTGTTTGACCACCTCGAGGCTCTCCTCCGCCTTGAGCGAGCAGCCGTTGACGCCGATAAACAGGCCGAGGTCAACGAGTTCGCGCATCTCTTGCAGCGTACCGGTGAAACTGTGTACGACGCCTACGCGCTTCGCCTGGCCGTCGAGGTGCGGCTGCGAACCGGCGGCGCGCGACGAGGCCGAGACGGCATCGTGGATCTCGGCGATGCGAGGCTTGAGGATGTCGACAAAGTCGGCGTGCGCCGCCCGCGAATGAAGAAACAGTGGCAGCCTGCGCTGGATGGCGAGGTCGAGCTGCGTCGCAAAGTGCCTACGCTGGACGTCGGCGGGCGAAAAGTGCAGCCGATCGTAGTCGAGCCCGCACTCGCCCACCGCCACCACCTTGGCCGTCGCCGGATCGGCGCGGTGCGACTCCTCGATTAGCTGCGAGATCCGCGACAGGTAGGCAGTGGCACCGTCGGGATGCGTCTCCATCTCTGACGTCCGCGTCGGGTGGCATCCCGCCGTCGAGTACAGACCGTCGTACAGCTGCGCCAGCGCGAGCGCCTCTCGAGACTCTTCCAAGTTGCCGCCGGTCACGATTTGCGCAACGACGCCCGCGGACTTAGCTCGGGAGAGGACGCGCTCGAGGTCGTCGTCATGCGCCTGCTTGCCGTGGTAGTTGCCGCGGAAGATGGGATCGGTCAGGTTGACGCCGATGTCAATGAATTGGGGAGGCTCGGACGCCATGGCGGATGGGACCAGACGCGTGCAGCGGCGATGAAGGGTGAGCGTTGCGGGTTTCAAGAGCTGGAGAAGGGCAGCTAAGGTGGTCGGCACTCGAGGCATCAACTGCCGGACCGTGGGCCACGACCTAGGTGTGAGGCTGGAGGGGAGGGCGTCCCACCTGGTTCTGCGACCCGCCGTGGCTGTGTTGGGCGAAGGATTCTTGCTAACTCCCGGGGAACGAGCGAGGTTCAGCTCGGCTACGGCAGTCTGAGCAGCAGCGAATCAGCTGTATGCGCTCGAGGGCAAGCGACAGTGGTGGTGTTGGTGGCAAAAGAAGAAAAGCCCGCCCGTCCAAACGCTGCCGACCACAGCGACGCAAGTGGAGGCCACGCGGCCGAGTTCCGACGTCGTCACGTTGCCGCCGACTGCACTTGCGACGCTCGGTGATGACCGCAACCGTCCGTTCTACAATACCAGTGGCGCAGCAACCTCGACCGAGCAACCACTCGTCCATGGTCCGGTATAAGGGGGACGACCAAGCAGAAGCCTCTCAAAGAGCATTGATTTCCGCAGCACGTATTCTTGGACGAGGCCGAAAGAGTGCACGATGAAGAGAGATAAAAGATTCGCTGTGCATCAACAAGACCCACAGCAGGCGCCAATATCGTACATCCTCCGCTCCAAACAACCGCCTTTAAACATTCCCCTGCTACTTTCAGCGCGGCCGCTGCCTTTTCCGTATCATCGGTCGCAGATGTTTCCAGGGCACCGCCGCCCACGCTTCGAGGGACGAGCACCAGCGACTTTATCAAAAGAGGGGCCGGAACCTCTTCCTCTCGCGCGACGCTAAGACTTGCCCATCGTCGTCGTTATCGTCGCTGTCGTCATCGTCGTGGCCAACCCCATTGTGCCACCGCGACCCTGTAGAGCCAGCGGCGTCTTCGGCCGTCGCATCGACTCCGCTCTCGTCGCGTTCCGACACTCTTTCCAGCCGGATCTTCCGGTCGGCGGCGCTCCTCTGCGGCCGATGCTCAGGAAACTCGGTCGAGCCATTCCGGCGGGCGTCTGAGTCGGCATTTTGTGCCGATTCGCCTGCATTCCTGGTCGCCTCTCCGCTGACTTCGCGGCCGCTCGCGGTCCGTAGGACGAGCTGAGAGCCGATGAGCTCCGTCTCTCCGCGCTGGATCGACCTCTCCACCTCGTCCAGCGCTGCAAAGTCGGCATCTGCAAAGTCGTCGTCGAAGCTGCCCTCGTGGCCTTCCTCGACGCCGCCGTTCCCTGGAGTCTGCTGTGGACCGTCGTTGTACAAGGAAGCTTGCGGCAGAGGCGTCGCCTCTATCATTGAATCCTGCGAGGCGCCGGGGAAGAAGAGGGGCGGCGGCGAGGCAGCGTGCCTGCTCGACCTCTGCGACACGCCCGGATGCGGAGTCGACTCCATCGGCACGTCCAGATGCGGAGCACTCTGTGACATGCTCTCAGCAGACGGCACCGACGCTTCGTCTGAAGCCTCCATCAGCGCCGGTCGATGAATGACGAGCTTTTGCTGGGTATACGGGGAGGCGGTCGGTGCAGGGACATGGACCGCTGGTTCTCTGAGTGCAGCCCGGCCCTTGCTTTCTGAGGCTTGGGTGGCCGGGTTGGCCGGCCGGTGGGACGATGCTGCGGCCCTTGCGCGCGGATTGTCCGGCGGCGCTTCCTTGGACACGCCATCGGCGTCGGGCCGTTCCCCCCTGCTGGTGGCGAGGACGAATTCAGCCACGACGGACTCGACGTTGAGGTGGATAAAGACTGGTTCGTCGCCGTCGCTGAAGCTGATCTCGAGGGGGACCTGGAGGATCTCGGCGAGCGTCGCCGTCGCCTTGAACTCACGCAGCGAAAACGTGAGGATGGCCTCTTCGGCCACGTTGTACTCCTTGAACTCGCTCAGGTCGATCTTGACCTCGGTGTGGATGGCCCTGCGCATCTGGCCGCGCACCTCGGGCGCCTCGTCTTCCTTGCTCTTGACGATGCAGAAGTCGGGCCCGCACCAAAAAGTGATTTCGCCGCCCTTGGATGAGCTGAGAAAGTGCTCAGTCCACTCGTGCGCCGTCTGCGCGTTGACGCAAATGTAGTGCGGCGGGTTGGGATCAGCCGTGGGCAGGAGGCCGCGCTTGGGCTCGTAGGTGAGCCTGTGGGTCTTGAGGACGCCTTGGTGGCAGTGGAGCTTGATCGAGAAGCGGCACTCGTCGGCGTCGTCGACCAGGTCGAGCTCGCAGCGCTCGACCGTCTTTGCGCGCGTGCGCAGGATGCCGAGCACGGGCTTGAGGGCGAGCTGGCATTCGACACGCTCGTTGGAGGGGATGGTGGCGCGGAGGAAGAAGTCGTTGTCAAAGACAAACATGCAAAAGGCCGAGTTGGTCTGGTTGATGGCCGAGAGGCGCAGCTGGGCGGCGCCGGTGTGGGCGCGCGGCGATGCTTGAAGCCAAAAGGTCTCTGAGAACCTCGACAGGCACGTGAGGGCGCTCGAGAAGGTCTTGATGTTGGAGCTCGAGATGACGGCGTTCATGGTGGCGACGAAGCTCGGCTTGGCACAGTGCAGCGACCAAACACAAGGACCTGTTGGACGGCGGACTGATCGGGGCCCTTTTTTGGAATGAGATTGTTCGGTGAACTTGACGGCTCGATCGAAACGAGGGAAAAGCGCAAGCTCGTCAGTGTTGCCCGAGGATGCGAGCGCGACCTGGGCCGCGGCTGCTTTTGCGATCCAGCAAGACGAGGGCGTAGCGGGTAGCCCAAGAAACGAGGGGCGGCGAGGAGGTCATGCGTGCGCAGCGGAGGGTTGGCGTGACTCAGGTAGGTGCAACTCGGGGCTCGCTTGGCATGGCGGGTAGGGAGGGGAATGGGGGGTGGGAGAGATGGTGGAGCGAAAGGTGGCGGAACGAGCCGAGTGGAGCTTTGGCCGCGCCACGCGTAGAAGACCCTCGAGCCACTTGCCTGCCACCTGCAGAAGACCCTCGAGCCACTTGCCTGCCACATTAGTGACGTTCTGAAACTCGGTGGGAGCGAGTTTGAAAACACGTTTGACCTCTAGCTTGATTTGGGCCTCTTTTGAATCTTGGAGTTTCTCGAGTTCCTCTGCTAGTTCTTGCAGACTGGTTTGTATTTGGAGCTCAAGAACTAGCTACACAATCTCTGTAAATGATAATTCAGAGACATGCAAGCTGGGTGTCAGCTTATGCCAGCACCAGTGCCATTGTCATTGCCAGCACCACAATGGACCATCAAGACCTCTATCATACTTGCTTGCTTTCTCCAGGACATGGCAGACATGGTTGTGCTGCTTTCCATTGCCAGTGCAGCACATCATCATTGTGGTTGTGTCTTCAGGGGTGATGCTGTGATATACAATGAGCTGAAGCTGTGGGGGACCCCATATTACAAGACAAACTTTGGGTATAATCTGCAAGAGTTCAAGACCATCCATGCAGCACTGAAGATACCTGAGGAAGTGCTTACCAGGTATGGCAATCACTTTGACATTCATTTGGCACTGTTGATGATGTTGTTGTACCTGCACAGGTGCTTGTATTGAGGGATAACCAGTCAGTTTGGGTGGTCAGCATGAAGAACTTGTGCAGCAACAAGAATGGTGGTCAAGATCCTGGTCTGCAAGTGGGGACATACCTTGCACCTCTGCAATGGAGGAAGAGGGTTGCTCCATCATGAGCGCTTGGTGGCATACAAGTCAGCAAATGCAGCAGCATCTAGGTACAGAGGAGTCTTTGGGTTTGTGGATGGTATGTTTTGTCCAATTGCCAGGCCAAAAGGAAGGTTATTTAGTCGGGAGGTGGTCTACAACAGGTGGGAACATCAACATGGCCTCAAGTACCAGTTAGTTAGATGGTGAGGATAGGGGCAATCTGGATTCCTGAGGTTGATTGTGTATGATGTTCAGAAGGGAGGAGATGAGCGAGGAACTGGAAGTCTAAATACAGGTGATGTGTCAGTGGGGGGTTGAGGTCACGAATATAGCTAGGGGCTGTGGTGGTTTGT